>RYZW01000290.1:8717-26797 GCA_004367215.1 Colletotrichum trifolii | reverse complement strand
AGCTTATATTCTATAATAAAATAGTTTTTAGTATTATAATATATATAAGTACTAGCTTATATATATATCTAGATAACTATAGAGTTTACCTAATAAGCCCTATATATTTCTAAAGTAAGAGTTTACTAAGGTTTACTAGCTATAGTAGCTTACTTATTTAACTTTTTATAGTAAAGAGAAGTAGCAGTATAGTAGTATTATACTAGTATTTAGGTAGTTTAAGTTACTTTTATATTTATTATTTATATACTTCTATTTTAATTAATTATTAGTTCTAACTAGAGAAAAAACTATAGTTATTTATAGTTTTACGATTGTATATTAAGGATTTTAAGGTTTATTGTAATTATATAGTAGTATTAGATAGTAGTATATTAGTCTATCTAGTTAATATTATAGTTAATAGTAGTTATCCGAATTTAGTAGGAAAAAGCTAGTTAGAGGTAATTTAGTTTAATATCCCCCGCTTAGAAATATCTCTTTACTTATCTTATAATTAATTTAAACTTAATGAAGAATTTAATAAATATCTACTTAGGTCTTTAATAGAGGTAGCGAATCTTCTTAAAAGTTTTGGTAGTATAATAGGAGTTTTTATAATACTTAATAAAAGACTAGAAGAATATATTAATATCCTATTTATACTATAGTTTTTATATAGTATAAAAGTTATTAATCTATATCTAGACTTTAGGTAATAAGCTAGTTTATAAGTATTACTAGAAATCCTTAAATCTCCTAATAAAAACCTAATTAATTTCTAATTTATATAATATAATTATCCGCTATATAGGAAAGTAGAAGGTATTACTATTCAAAAAAGTACTAATAAGGAATAGCTTTTACTTTAGAAAAAGTATCTATAGTATTTATAGGGTTATATTATAGTTTTATTAGAATTTTACAAAAATATCTCAAAAAGCTTAATTTCTATTTTTTACTAAGTTAGTTTATTATTAGTCTATAAAAACCCTTATTAAAAGTTTCAGAGTAATAGTATTTATTGTTATCTTNAAAGCTCTGGATTAGTAGTATCTACTATTATCTTTTCGCTATTTTCTATTTCTTTTAGTATCTACTATTTACTACTAAGTTAAACTTAGGTAGGAAATTTATCAATATTAGAGGCTAGTTATGAGAAATACTTTAGTAATACCTTAATAGTGTTATAATAAACTTGAAGAGTTTATACTTAAGGTGAAAACTTTTTACTAGACTATAGGGGTAGTAGTTATGTAGAGCCCTAATAGTAATATCTTATAAAAACCTTAAGGCTTAGGTTTATGATATTTAAATACTTTATAAAGTATATATAATATATAAAATAATTTAGAATTTCTCTAAAAGCTAAAAAGCTCTTATTATAATATAATTAAACTTCTTCTATGAAAGATTCAATACTACTAATAAGATATTAGTTTTATAAAGTATACTATAGTTATAATAAGACTAGATATTACCTATATAGGAAACTACTTATTATATTTTAATTAAATACTTTTAGATAACTACTTTCTAAAAGCTTAATACATAATGTAATACTTTAATAAGATAAAGAATATTTACTTTAAATCCAACTACAAAACTAGTAATCTTTATCAAAGCTTCATAATTACTATAAAGATTAGCTTTATACATAATGGTAGTAATTAAAAAAGCTTTCAAATACATACTATATTTCTCTTTAGAAACCTAATAGTATAATAAACTATTAAATAAAATACTATTATTATTTTAATAACTAGAATAAAACTTGCTTAATATAGTAGTTTAATATGTTACATATAATTAGGGGGTAAAATCTAGTCTGTATTATACATAACTAAACATAGCTAAGCGCGTTATATAAGGCTTTATTTCGAGTAGTTTAAATAGGGTAAGGCCTAGTAGAGATAGTACCGCGGCTAAGGTTTCTTCCGGCGAAAACTCTACTACTTAAGCGTATTATTCCTAATATGCCCCTCTAGCTTCAAAGGCCTTATTTATAGGCTAGCTTTTTGAATAATACTATTAATACTCTATTTATATCTTATAAAAAACCTTCTAAATAACCCTATTACTTTTATTAAACCTCTATTCTTATAGTAGGAAGAGTAGTACTATTTTTAGGTTATTCAGGTACCTCTTATTCACTAGGGAATACCTTAAATATAAAACCTCTAATACCCCTAATATCTCGAAATTTTTCTTCTTACTATAACTCTAAATATCTCAACTAGTCTATTATATTAATTTAAATAATAAAAACGTTAAATTAGTAATTTTAGAGAAGTTTTATAAAGCTATTAGCTATAAGGTTTCTCAAAAGTATATATTTAATCTTAAAATACTTTTACTAGGCTTCTTAATATAGCTAATAGTTATAGATATCTATCTATTTTAACTTTATATATAGTTGAACTATTTTAGCTATTATAAAATATATTATTTACTAGTTATTATACTAGATTTAGATAGCTGGGCGAGGTTTATATATTTTACTTTTACTAAATATATTTATTATAAAGTTTATTTGAAATATAGTAATAAGGTAGCTAGTAAATATAGTTTCTCGAGTAGCCTAAAATAATACTAAAAGTTCTACTTTAGTTATAAAAATAGTAATAGTATTTTATTTATTAACTTACTATATTATTAGGCTTCTAAAGAGATATATAATATATACTTAAAAGCTTTTTTAATTATTACTATTATCTACGAAGCTAGTGTCTATAGTAATAATAAGGGTATTAAATAAATCGCTAGCTTTATAACTAAATTCGAAGTAGAGGTTTTTTATCTTATTAAAATATTATATTATTTATTTAGCTTTGATATAGTAGTTATTTAAAGGGTTTTAGTTGAAGTGTAATAATTAGCTTACTATATAAGAAATATCTAGTCTTATTATAACTATAATATAATTAATAAAGCTAATATCTTGTTAGTAATACTTAGTCTCTATATACAAAGCTTAATTATATTATAGGAAGAGTTTATTAGGTTTTAGAGAAGTTTTAAATTACTTAATATATTATATATACTTTATAAAGTATTTAAAGAGCTTTTTAATATATATTACTTATAAGAGCTAAAGCTATTATATTATTTAATCTTGAATAATTTTAATACTAAGAAACTACTATAGGTATTTATTTCCTTTAAAGTAGTATTTCTTTTAGAGGTTTATTAATAATATAAATACTTTAGATATATTTTTAAAGGAAAAAAGAATATATAATTATTAATATAGAAGAAAAAGATAATATACCCCTTAAACTAGTAATAAAGCTTTCCTATAGTAGATTTAAAACTAAAATATTTAAAGTTTACTTCTAAGTAGTATTACTAGAAAAGGGGAAACTTCTAAAAACTATATAGTATTTTATTTAGGTAGTAGATTTTGTTTAGTATTTAATAGCCTAGTAGTATCTCTATATAAAGAATTTTATTAAGTATTATATATATATAAGTATTAACTATATTATATTAGAATAATTCAAGATTAAAATAATTAGTAATTACTATAAAGGTTTAAAATAATATATTTACTAGAATTACTATATAAGCTTTATAGTTATCTTATAGCTATTAATTTCTACGAATGATAAAGTAAGCTTTAGTTTTTAGGAAATACTTATATTTATTAAGTTTATAAATATAAATTTAGTAGTACTTTAAAATCTTTAAATTTCTTATAAAAGCTCTACTAATTTTATTTTAAGAATAGAATTTAATATAACTTCTAAAATAAACTCTTATAGCTACTATTATAGTTTAAGTATATAGATAAATAAATACTACTAAGTAAGATATAGGTAGTAATAATAGTTTCTACTATAAGACTTTTAGAATAGGAGTTTCTATTCTCCTATATTTTAAGTACTTTTTAATATCTAATTTACCCTATAGCTAAAGTTCAATATTAAAAGTTTTAATATTTATATCTTAGAATCCTTAAGAAAGTTCAACTTCTAGGATTTTTTCTAGTTAACTATTTATATAACTTTATAGCTATAAATAAGAATATTCTAGAATATCTCAAAATAACTAAAAAATACTAGTTAGAAAATAACTTTTAATAAAGACTTCTTTACTATAATATAGTATCTTATCTATCTTTTATACTTAACTTTCCCTAGTAATACCTAAACTCTTTACTTTTTTATAGTTTTATTTCTATAAATAAAATCATAAAAGAATATAATAAGTAAATCTAGAAAAGTTATTAATATAAACTTCATAATTTCAAATACTTTATAAAACTTAGGAATAACTATTATATAAATATAAGACTTTGAACTACAATAATTACTTCTTATTATATTAATTACTTTATTAAGTTTTCTACTTAAGTTTAAATAGGTAACCAAGTTAATTTTAAGTAGTTCTACTATAGTTATTTATTCTTATAACTAGTAAGTAACTTCGTTAGAATTAAACTATTTAAAATTATTTTATAGAAAGGTTAAACTTCTATTAAAGAAGAGTATTTTATTAAAAAGGATATTATAAGTTATAATAACTTTATTTTATAATAAATTCTATATTTAATACTAATTAGTTAAAATATAGTTAACTAAAAAGCTAATAAATATATATCCTTTAAAGAATACTAGCTAGTTATATTTCAACTTTATATCTATATTTAAACTAAAATATTTATAACTATAAATATAAAAATAAGCTAAATCTAGCTTTGTAGTATTATCTTTTTAAGTGATTTTATAAAGTTTCTAGTATAGTATTTACTAGCCTAAAAAGTATATTAGTATTTAGTTATAAACAAATACTATAACTTATAGGGTTTTAAACTAAAGATTATAAAATAGTTTACTATTATACCTTATAGCTTTCATATAAGTTTTAATAATAGTTTTAATATATTTAGTATTCTTATTTTAGTTTTAGGTATATAGAGTAGATAGTTTGAGGTATATACCTCGAGAGGTAAGGTTTAACTTTAATTTCTTATATCTAGGGACTTTATTATTATATTCGAAAACCTTAATATTAATACTATACTAGTAGTTAAGAAATATTATAAAGCTCTCGAATACTCCTATAATTATAACTTTAATATAATTAATAAAATAGAAATCCTAAGAGTAATGAGTAACTTAGTTTATAAATATTAAAGTAGAAGTATAACTAGTATAGCCCTAATAATAAGGGTAAAAGTTAAAAGTAATATATTCCCCGGGAATAGTATATAAAATATTCTTATACTTTATATAGCAAATCTTTTATTTAGCTTTACTAATACTATATATTTTATATATTTCCTAAGTAAACTAATATCTATTATATTTCAAATAGTTATTAGTAATATAAATACTTTATATAGTAGAGATAAGGTAGTTTAGAAGCTTTTTACTAGGATACTTTAAATATTAATATTAGAGTTATTTTTTATTTTTTAGGGGTTTTTGAATAGTATCTATAGTATAATACTAATACTAGTAATATCTAGGAAAGAACCTATACTATATGAATTACATAGCTAAAATTATTAATCTCTTATAAAATATATAATATTCGAGGACTTACTAGTTATATTAAATATTAACTACTATAATTTCTAAGTAATTACTTTTCTATAATTAAAATAAGTAGTTTACTTTAGTATCCTACTAGTAACCTCGTTCTTATAATTACTAAAAAGAAATAAAGTTTATTACTAGAATAGTATAAAAGGTAATATTATAGAAATATAATTTAACTTCTTTACTTTTTATAATCTAAGTAAAAATCTTAGTATCTTTATAACTTTTAATTAGTATAAGTTGTATACTATACTAAATATAGTTTCTTATAAGAATTCTTTGAAAAGTTGTAAAATATTTGATATTCTAGAAAACATAAACTAAAATATCTAAATTAGAAATAAAAGAATTTTAGAAGGAGTATTATTAAAGCTTTTTCTTATAATATATTTACTATATAGTATTATAGCTAATTTAGCTAGAAAGCTAGCTATATAGTTACTATTATCTAAAACTCTAAACTTTTCTTAAAAAGTTTAAATCTAAGACTAATAACTATTTAATCTTCTTTTTAGTTAAAGTATTTAATACCTAGTTTTTATAAGTTAACTAAAGATCTATATATAGTAATAGTATACTAAAAAGTAACTTAAGCTATACTTTAGAAAGTATAGGAATTTATTAAAGCTTTAGAGATATCTATTATTACTTTAAACATTTAAAATAAGTATAACAACTTCTATTAAAATATTAAAAATACTATAACTTATTTTACTATATTAGAGAAACTTAGGGAAGTATTAAATAGCTTCTATAATAGTTAAAATAACTTTATCTAGGAATATTAAATCTAAATAGCTATAGATTATAAATATATAACTTTAAATGTAAACTTTGATAGGTAAGTAAACTAGTAAAAGTATAAGATTATAGATTTATAGTATTCTAGTAATAAATAAAGTATAGTTAATTACTTAAGCTTTATATATGATATCTTACTATTTTTAATACTATACTTTAGTTATTACTTTTATAGTAAAATATTTATATCTCGGGGATTAGAATATCTTATAATATACTATAATAGTATTTTAGAAATATAGACTATCTATAATATTAAAGTAATTATAAATGTCTATAATTTATATTACTATATCCTCTACTATATAATAGTACTAGTACTATAGTATTTTATTTATAGATTTAAAAATCTAACTTATTAGGTAAACTTAATTTAAATACTTATATAAGTAGTTTTAAGTCTTTGAAGTATAAAGATTATAGAAAACTATATAAACTTTTAAGTTTTTCTTAATAGAATCTATAATATTCCTTATTTAAATTTCTTTAGTAGTATTAGCTAGAAGTTATTAATTTTCTTGATAGTTAATTTCCCTAGGAATTAAGTTTTTAAGAATAGCTAATTTAGGTATTTTATATATTTATTAGTATTATCTAGCTTTTAGAAAGTTACTTAAAAGTAGCTCTTGAAGAAGCTCTAAAAAGAGGTTTTAATGAGTTATTATTTTAGGATTTAAATAATCCTCTAAATTATAAGCTTTAGCTTCTACCTAAAAAGTATTATACTAAGTAAACTACTAATTAGTTCCCTTAAGAACTAAAAAAAGGGTATTTTTAGTAGATATTTTAATATTTAAGATATATAGATTCGGGTAATATATACTTTTTAACGTAGTAGCCTTTTAGTATTGTAAGACTCTTAATTATTATATATAGTAAGGGGGCAAAGTCTAGTCTATATTATGTATAACTAAACGTAATTAAGCGTATTATACGAGGCTCTATTTCGAGTAGTTTAAGTAAAGTGAGGTCTAGTAGAGATAACGCTATAGCCGAGGTTTCTTCTAGCAAAAGCTCTACTACTCAAGTGCGTTATTCCTAATATAATATCTAGCTAGCTTTTACTATTATAGTAAGAATACTAGGTTTAAATCCTATAGTAGGCAAGCGCGACTAGTAAATATATATGTATATATATTTTCCGATTATATAAACTATATAGTAACTTCTACTAGCTATTAGTACTTACTACTTACTATTAATAACTAGTAACTATTAATAGCTAGTAATAAGTATTACTAGCTATCTAGTATTAGTATTATATAACTACGATCCTTAAAGAGTAACTATAATAAATATAAACCTATACTTTCCTTTTATAATATATTTTCTATATTTATTAACTATCATATTAACTTACTATATTTACTACCTGAGGTTTCCTCTATTTAAATAGTTCCTCAGAACTAGTAGTATCTATAGGGTTTAATACACTAGGTATAGCTTCCTTCAAAAGGTCCCGAGAAATATATGACTTTAAATAGATCAGGGACCTTCAATACAACTAATAATAACTAAAACAAAGTTTTTAGTATTATTCTAAATTACTTAAAACGCTATTTCTACTAATGATTGAATTATTATATTCTCAATAGATTTGATAATAAACATATTCAATAGAAATAGAATACACAAACTTTCCTTAACTATCTAAATGTAATATAACAAATACTAAGTAATATATTTTGTAATCATTAAAGTAATATAATTATATATGAAGCTATAATATATAAGTATGTATAGCTATTAACTATAATAAGAAACCTAAAAAGAATAATTTAAAATAAAATGTATACTTTTAAAAGATAGGAAAGATTAATCGCTCGCTCTCTACTATGATTATTAGTAGATATATTACTCCCTCATATACAATATAAGCTCTCCTATTCCCCTACTAAGTACTATAGCTAGCTTCTAGTTAATATAGGGCTAAACCTCTTATAATTATAGTAACTAATATACCCGCTTTATAGTAACTCTTTTACAAACAATAAATAACTAATAGTACCTGTTATAATAATTTTATATCCTTATACTTTTACATTTGTATAGTTATATATAACTCAAAACTCTCGAGATATTTAATTACTATTAACTATAAATACTCTATTTAAATATTTATTATAATCTTAATATCTATAACCCTAAAATCCTTTTTTATAGACTAAATGTTACTTACCCCTAGAGGAAGATATTATACTACTAACAAAAAAGCTCTCTATTACTAATATAAGTAAACTTATAATCTCTATATAAGTATAACAAGATTTAACTTATTCTTATTAATAATCAATTTTAACATATTAGTTAAATACAACTAACATATAAATAATACTTGTATATCTATATTTCTAGTATACTTAAACAATTTTCAAAACGTTTATACCTATCTTACTATAAAATCTTAAAGTATCTAGTAAGTAGTAGTATAGTGATATATTAATGTTAAAGTATAATTTATTTAATACTTGGTTTCGGAATGTTTTGTTTAGTATAGTAGCTTATAGAATAGCTAGATAATTTTGTTTTGAATATCTATAAATTACTTATTAATTATCACTGTTATTATAACGTTATTAAGGCCTAATCTCATAAGCTAATAGTTTTAGTTATAGGGGTTATAAATAAATATTATTCTATTTATTTTATACTTTTCCTTTTATATATATCTATCTATTTTTCGAGGGGATTTTAAATTTATTATAAAGAATATAGAAAGGTTATAGGTTATTTACTACTTAGCCTTTATTAGTATTCTATTGTATCCTATTTTTAAGATATTTAAAACGATTCTTAAGCTTATGATCTTAGTAGTTATCTTGAGCTCTATATATTAAACTTTAGTTTTAATAAAGTTCTCTTTAAATAGACTTTTATTGCGAGGTTTTCTATTACTATAAAGTTAAATATTAGAACTAGGGGTATAATTATCTATAATGATAAGTAAGTTTATTATTGGTTTACCTAGTTATAGTTTAGTATTAATATAAATACTATAATTAAGTAAAGTGTATAGTTAAATCTATCTATAAAAACAGCTTAGATACTATTCTAGGTATAGAACAAAAATAACTAAATATTCCCAAAAGACTTTATTACTAATAATATTATAGGATATCTCTAAAGCTACTAGTTTAATACCTTTGTTACTTAGATTAAGATAATGAACCAATTAAACTACGTAAGAGTATAATGAAAAAAGAACTTTGAAAAACCTTTTAATCTTTAGAAAGCCTAATAAAACCTTTAATTACTAATTAGAATCTATAGATTTTAAACTATTATCATAGGTAAATTAAGTTAAAAACTTAGAAGTATTAGAAATATTTTCTAGTTAATCAAACGTATTCAAAAAGTTTATAAATAACACTACTTTGTCTATTATAAAGGTAGAAATTTAATAAAAATAATACAGTTATAGAAAAAGTCTCTTATAAGATATTAATAGAATATTCAATTAGTATTGTTTAAAATACCTAGTTTACAAGTAAAGCTTTCGAGGCTAGAGAAATATATTAGGAATAATATACTTGAGAAGTAGTATTAGGAATAACGCGTTCGAGTAGTAGAGTTTTCGCCGGAAGAGCCCTCAGCTATAGTACTATCTCTATAGGCCTCACCCTACTTTAACTAGATAAAATAAAACTATATATATTATACTTAGCTACGTTTAGTTATACATAATATATACTAGATTTTGCCCCTTAATTACGTGTAATAATTAAAAGTCTCATAATACTGAAAAGCTACTAGGCTAAAAATATATATTACGCCGAATCTATATATTTTAAATATTAAAATATCTACTAAAAATACCCCTATATTAATTCTCAAAGGAACTAATTAGTAGTTTACTTAGTATAATACTTTTTAGGTAGAAGCTAAAGCTTATAATCTATAAGAATACCTTAACCCTAAAATAATAATATACTAAAACCTCTATCTAGAACTTCCTCGAAAACTACTCTTAAGTAAGTTTCTAAAACCTAGGTAGTACTAATAAACCTATAAAATACCCGAATTAGCTACTCTTAAGCTTTTTACCCCTAGAAAGATTAACTATAAGGAAAATTAATAACTCCTAGCTAATACTACTAAAGAGATTTAAGTAAGGGATATTATAAATTTTATAGAGAAAAGCTTAAAAGCCTATATAATTTTCTATAGTTTCTATATTTTAAAGACTCGAGATTACTAATATAAGTATTCAAATTAAGCTTACCTAATAAATTAGATCTTTAAGTATACGAGTAAAATATTATAGTACTAGTATTACTATATAGAAGAGGATATAGTAGTATAAACTACAAACTTCTATAACTACTTTAATATTATAAATAATCTATACCTCTAAAGTATTACTATAATATACTATAAAATACTCTAATCCCTAAAACTTAAATACTTTACTATAAAAATAATAATTAAAACATAGTTTTAGAAATAGTAAGATGTTATATATAAAGCTTAAATAGTTAACTATATTTTATTTACTACTAGAATACTATAAACTTATAATCTTATAATTTCGCTAGCTTATTTACTTATTAAAACTTATACTTAAAACTATATATTTATAATTTATAGCTATTTAGATTTAATACCCCTAGATAAGGTTATTTTGGTTATTATAGAAACTATTTAATACTTCTCTAAATCTCTCTAGTATAGTAAAATAAGCTATAGTACTTTTAATATCTTAATAGAAACCCCTATATTTACTTTAAATACTCGAGGTAATAAGAGATATTTCTAGAATTCTAATAAACCCCTATACTTTCTAAAGTATAACCTAAGTTAATTTTTTAATCTATTATTACTATATATACCTTTAGTTAACTTATAAAAACTAGGTATTAAATACTTTAACTAAAGAAAAGATTAAGTAGTTATTAGTTTTAGATTTAGATTTTTCGAAAAAAGTTCAGAGCTTTAGATAATATTAATTATATAACTAGTTTTCTAGCTAAGTTAATTTGATATAATATAGTAATTATACTATAAAGAAAAGCTTTAATAATACCTTTTCTAAGACTTTTTTATCCTTAATTTAGATATTTTAGTTTATATCCTCTAAGATATAAAGTACTTTATAATATTTTAAAGAATTCTAGTAAAAGACTATATTTAGTATAGTATAAAACCTATACTAATCGAGAGCTATAGAGATACTAAGATATTTATTTAGACTATAGAAAGTAAAGAGGCTAAATTATACTTCTATAATATTACTTTCTATACTATTCTAGTAATAAACCTTATCTCTTTTTAGTAGTTAGAAAACGAGGTTATTAGTAAAATACTAAGTTAAATTATCTATTTTAACTATAGAAGAATAACTATTCTAAGATTATAACTATTAATATTTAATATAACTAGTAAATCCTCGAATACTATATATTTTATAAGAGATTAACTATTTTAGCTATATAAATAGTATAGTATAAGCTTTTTCCTAGATATTATTAGTACTAGTATTATATTATAGATATTACTTAAAAACCCCTAAAAAGTAATAAATAACTCTAGTACTAATACTTAAGATATCCTAGTAAAGAGCTTCTAAACTATTTTATCTCTACTATATAAAGTATTTATATTACTAATAGCTATTTAAAATATAATAGATACTAGTTTACTTAGGAAGTATATAAAGTATATAGTATTAGTAAAGCTAAATAAAAGATTTACTATATAAAGTATAAGAATACTTTATATACTACCTTTAGGGAATATATTACTTTTAACTTTTACTCTTATTACTAGGATTATAGTAGTTATATTTCTATTNTATTATTTTAATATTTATAGACTAAGCTACTAATTATTCTTAGGACTTTTATCTTATTAACTATATTAGAGCTATTATTATAGGAGTATTTAAGAGCTTTATAGTACTTTTTAAGTATTAGTATAGTATTAATATTAAGGTTTTCGAATATAATAACGAGGTTTTTAGGTATAAGAAGTTAAAATTAGACTTTACTTCTTAAAATATATATTTTGAGTTATCTATTTTATAGATTTAAAACTAAAATAGGGGTATTAAATATATTAGAGCTATTATTAAAGTTTATATAAGAGCTATAAAGTATAATAGTAAGCTACTTTATAATCTCAAGCTTAAAACTTTATAGGTTATACTATTTCTTTATAACTAAATACTAATATATTTCTTAAGTTAACGAATACTATATTAGAAGTTTAAAAAAACTATTTAAAAAAATAATATTACAAGGCTAGATTTAGCTTACATTTATATTTATAGCTATAAATATTTTATTTTAACTATAGATATAAAGTTGAAATATAACTAGCTAATATACCTCAAGGAATATATTTTTATTAGCTTTTTAATTAACTATATTTTAACTAACTAGTATTAAATATAGAACTTATTCTAAAATAAAGTTATTATAACTTATAATATCTCTTTTAATAAAATATTTTTCTTTAATAGAATTTAGCTTCTCTATAAGATAACTTTAAATAATTTAATTCTAATAAAGTTACTTAATAGTTATAAAAGTAGATAACTATAATAAAACTACTTAAAACTAGTTTAGTTATTTATTTAAACTTAAGTAAAGAGTTTAATAAAGTAATTAACGTAATAGGAAGTAACTATAGTAGTTCGAGGTATTATATCTATATAGTAGCTACCCCTAAACTTTATAAGGTATTTAAAATTACAAAGTTCGTATTAATAACTTTTCTAGAATTACTTATTATATTTTTCTATAACTTTATTTATATAGATAAAACTATAAAAGAATAAAAAGTTTAGGTATTACTAGGGAAAATCGAGTATAAAGAATAAATAAGATATTATATTATAGTAAAGAAATCTTTATTTAAAACTACTTTTTTAACTAGTATTTCTTAGTTATTTCGAGATATTCTAAAATACTCCTATTTATAACTATAGAATTATATAAATAGTTAACTAGAAAGGGTCCTAGAAGTTGAATTTTCTTGAAGATTCTAAGATATAAATATTAGGACTTTTAATAATAAACTTTAGTTATAAAGTGAATTAGATATTAGAGAATATTTGAAATATAGGGGAATAGAAGTTTTTATTCGAGGAATCTTATAGTAGAAACTATTACTATTACTTATATTTTACTTAGTAGTATTTATTTATTTATAGACTAAAGTTATAATAATAGCTGAAAGAGTTTATCTTAAGAATTATATTAAATCTTATTCCTAGAATAAAATTAATAGAGTTTTTATAAGAAATTTAAAGATTTTAAAGTACTACTAGGTTTATATTTATAAGTTTAATAAGTATAGGTATCTCTTAAAAATCAAAGCTTATTTTATTATTTATAGAAATTAATAGTTATAAGATAACTACGAGATTTATATAGTAATTCTAGTAAATATATTATTTTAAACTTTTATAGTAATTATTAATTACTTTAATCTTAAACTATTCTAATATAATATAGTTAATATATTTATATATATAGTACTTAATAAGGTTATTTATATAGAGATATTACTAAGTTATTAAATNTTATTTATATAGAGATATTATTAGGTTATTAAATATAATATAAGATTTATTACCTAAATAAAGTACTATATAGCTTTTAGAGATCCTTTTTCTTCTAGTAATACTACTTAGAAGTAAGTTTTAAATGCTTTAGTTTTAAACTTATTATAAGAAGGTTTTATTACTAGCTTAAGGGGTATATTATCTTCTTCTTCTATATTAATAATTATATACTTTTCTCCCCTTAAAAGATATATCTAAAATACTTATATTATTAGTAGACTTCTAAAAGAAGTATTACTTTGAGAGAAGTAAAGATTTATAATAGTTTCTTAATATTAAGGTTATTTAAAATTAAGTAGTATAATAGCTATAGCTTTTATAAGTAATATATATTAAAAAACTTTTTAAATATCTTATAAAATATATATAATATATTAAATAATTTAAAACCCCTCTAAAACCTAATAAACTCTTTTTATAGTATAATTAAGCTTCTTATGTAGAGATTAAGTACTACTGATAAGATATTAGTTTTATTAATTATATTACTATTATAATAAAACTAGATATTACTAATATAGTAAGCTAATTATTACGCTTTAACTAAAACCTTTTAAATAACTATTATATTAAAACTAAATAAATAATATAATACTTTAGTAAGATGAAAAACCTCTATTTTAAATTTATCTATAAGGCTAGTAATCTATTTAATAGCCTCGTTATTACTATAGATACTAGCTTTGCGGATAATAGTAATAATTAAAAGAGCTTTTAAGTATATATTATATATCTCTTTAGAAGCTTCATAGTATAGTAAGTTAATAAATAAAATATTATTACTATTTTAATAACTAAATTAGAGTTTTTAGTATTATCTTAAGTTATTTAAGAAGCTATTTTCGCTAGTTATTTTATTATTACTTTTTAAATAGATTTTATAATAAATATATTTAGTAAGGGTAAAATATATAAGTTTTACCTAGCTATCTAAGTCTAGCATAATAACTAGTAAATAATATACTTTATAATAGCTAAAATAGTTTAATTATATATAAAGTTAAAGTATATAGATATTTATAATTACTAGTTATATTAAGAAACCTAGTAAAAGTATTTTAAGATTAAATATATATTTTCGGGAAACTTTATAGCTAATAGTTTTGGAGAGTTTTTCTAAAATTACTAGTTTAGTATTTTTATTATTTAAATCACACAATAGACTAGTTAAGATACTTAGAGTTATAATAAGAGGAAGAATTTCAACCTATTAGGGGTATTAGAAGTTTTATATTTAAGGTACCCCCTAGTAAATAAAAAATACCTAAATAGCTTGAAAATAGTATTACTTTTCTTATTATAGGGGTAGAGGTTTAATAAAAGTAATAGAGTTATTTAGAAAGTTTCCTATAAGATATAAATAGAGTATGAAAAGTATTATTTAAAAGGCTAGTTTATAGGTAAAGCTTTAAAAGCTAGAAAGGTATATTAGGAATAATATATTTAAATAGTAGAGGTTTTACTAGAAGAAACCTTAGCCGTGATACTATCTCTACTAGGCTTTGCTTTACTTAAACTACTCGAAATAGAGCCTCGCGTAACGTGCTTAGCTACGTTTAGTTATATATAATATATACTAGATTCTGCCCCCTAATTATGTGTAACAGGGGGGTAGGAGGGCTGAAGTCGTACTTCAGGGGGTATTATATCTACTAATAGTCGCAGTAGAGAGCGAGCTATTGGCTCCTCCTATAGAAACTAATATAAAAACTCTTATTATATAATTTAATAGGACTATTTTTAATTTACTAGGAATACTAATAATTCGTTAGATATCCTGGATTAGGATATTTGACTTCGAGATTAAATATATTAGTAATATAACTAACTTAGCTACTAATAGACTTTTAAAGAAACTATTTAAACTATTTAACTAAGATAACGAATAAAGAGAAAGTAATATAGATAATTAGATTAATATATAAATCTTCTTTATAGATATAAATACTAGAAGTTTCTTTGAAAAAATATATATTATAAGAGATAATTAATAAATTAAAGAAGTATTTAAAATAGAAATTTTAGTAGATAGAATAAGCTAGATTAATAAAGCTTTAATTTTCTTATCTATAGTATTAGACTATTTATAAACCTAGTTAAGAGAGATAAGGTAAATTACTTATTATTTAGTAATACTAAAAAGGTTTCTAGGAATTAACCCTAGCTACTTTAAAGCTTTTAAGTAAAAACCTTTAACCTTTTAACTATAAGATAAACTATTATTTACCTATCTAATACTATTTTATATAATTCTAAAATAGATTATCAAGAAAGAGGATACTAGGAAAGAACTAATATTAATAATATATAATAAGAATAGATATTAAGGAAAAAAGTAGTTTATAAGAAATTAGCTAATTAGTATTACTAGCTTAATATATATAAAGAGATAAAGGAAACAGTTAAGTATTATCTAGATTATTAGAAGAAGAAAGTATATATGATAAGAGATTTTTATAGATTTACCACTTTTCAGGGATTACTTTTTAACTATATTTACTTAAAATATTTAGAGAATAGGAAAGTAGTATTTTATTAAAATTAGAAATATATTTATAAGCTAGCTAGAAACTTAATAGTTTCTAAATCTAACTTTAAAAGTAATTACGAAGTTTTATAGGAGGAAGTTATTGCTTGTTATAGCTTCTATAGTATTTTTATTATAAATAGAAAGCTTAAGAATAAGAAACTTATTATTAAATTTAATAAGTAATATAAGCTGAAATATAAAGTTATTTTAACTTATAACTTATAAGTTAATAGAGTTATTAAAATTAGATATTAACCTATTACTTATATATTATTAGTATAGCTATAAAATAATAGTAGTAAAAACCCTAGGCTTTTTCTACTTATAGTTTTATTTATAGATCGAATAGTAGTATAGGTATTAATAGGATTCACATTTTTCTATTTAAAGTATAAATATAAAATAGTTATACTAATTAAGATGCTTATACTAATATAGAAAGTATTAGACTAGGTATTAGTAAGAATACCCGAGGAGGAGTTAAATATAAAGATTTATACTTTTATATAATTAGATAAAATTGGAAAATAGTTATAGTAATAATTATAGATTAATATAGAAAAATGGTAGAGAGTTTTAATAGAAAAAAGGGGAATACTTTATAGGATAAATAATTAGAATCTAGTAATTTAGTTCTAGTTTATAATATTAAAAGAGTAATTAATAAGTCTTCTAATAAGAACCTTAAATATTAAAAAAAAGGCTTTTTTCGGATTCGTTTATAACTACTAGATTCTTTATTATATTAACTAGAAACTTTATATAGGGAAATAATTACTAGAATAATATTTAAAAGAAATAAATTATAGAAATTTATATAAATATTTAAAAAGTACTAGGAACCTATAGATCTAGATATTTATAAATCTAATTTAAAGAAAGAATTATCTAAAGTTTTCCCTAGCTTAGGGAAAGCTTATAAGAAAGGATGATAAAAAAAAAGAAAAAGAAAAAGAATTTATAATCCCCAGAGAAATTAATAATAATATTTTAAATAGGTTAATTATTTAATAATAGGAATATTTCTTAAGTATTTAATCTATAGTAGAGAAAATACTATAGGATTTTAAATTTGAGATTTAAATTCTAGTAATAGCCTAGTTATTAAAAGTTTAATACTAAGATATAATAGGTTAACTAGGATAAGTATAGTATTTATTTAATTAGAGATAGATTTGTAGATTTATTATTTAGTTATTATACTTATTTAGATATTTATTTTTTTATTCTCAGTATTTATTTTATTTCTTATTTTTTATAAGTATAGGTTTAAAGAAATTTCTAGCTAGTAAAATATAGTTTATAATTTTAGAGAAGAAAAATACTTTACTTATAAGAAAGATTTATTAACTAAAAGAAAAAAGATAAAGGTAATAAATATAATATATATTTATGAATATTTTTTCTTATTTTATTATTCTTTATTTTTTATTATTCTTTTTATTAGGAGAGGCTAATAGCTCGTTCTCTACTACGACTATTAGTAGACATATTACCCCCTAAAGTACAACTTTAGCCTTCTTACCCCCCCTACTAACTACTATAGCTAGCCCCTAGTTAATCTAAAGCTAAACCCCTCGTAGCTATAGTAGCTAGTATACCTACCCTATATTAACCTTTTCAATAATAAATAACTAATAACTCCTTCCACGACAAC
>RYZW01000289.1:0-47437 GCA_004367215.1 Colletotrichum trifolii | reverse complement strand
ATATCTCTTATACTTAAGAATAGCACTCTACTAATCAGTATTTCTTCTTAACTAGTAAAAAACCACACTTAACCTAATATTACCCATATAAAGGATAAATCCAAGTTCTAAATATATAAAAAGCTAGGCCTAAACTATAATTTAACTATAGGAAACATAAATACTATTTATTTAGAACTAAAAAGTAAAAAGAGAAATTCTCGCAAAAAACGTAAAAAGTCTACTTAAAAGTAGCACTAGGGGCCCACCAGCAGCCCACTAGTACCTGACGTCTTAGGCATAGTTATCGGGACTCAAGCAGAGCCAGAATCAACCAGCCAAGCATAGCCCATAATAAAAAGATATAAAATACTAATAACTTTACTCTTCTATAACTTCTTATAGAATTCCCCTATTTCCCTTATTTTTTATTTTCTATATATAAATTTCCTCTACTAAATTAGCTTTAAGTAAAACTAGTTTAGCTATATAAATAACTATAG
Source organism: Colletotrichum trifolii (assembly GCA_004367215.1). NCBI lineage: Eukaryota > Fungi > Ascomycota > Sordariomycetes > Glomerellales > Glomerellaceae > Colletotrichum > Colletotrichum trifolii. Next base: position 46,955 of record RYZW01000289.1, on the reverse strand, counting down.
GATAATCTATATTAAGAATAACTTAGCTAAGACTAGCTAAAAAGCCTAGGAGATTTTTAATAAAACTATAATATCTAGGAAAAGTAGTATAATCACCTTTAACCTATTAAAAACTAAGCTAATCTACTTCTTATACTACTTAAATACCTAGCTTACCTTAATACTAATATATAGCAATATAGTTATTAGACCTAGTAATTATATTAAATAACTTAGTATATAACTAGATAAAAAACTATCTTTTTAATATTATATTAAAGAATAAACTATAACTACTAAAAAAATTATAAAATACTTTAAAAGTTTTAATAAAGTAATAAGTAGTACCCCTCTACTTATTATAAGGAAAATAATATACTCTATTATTATCCCAAAAATACTTTTGAATACTAAAATTTAATACTTAGGTAAAATAAAACCTACTATAAAATATTATACCTAGATAAATATATACTTAGTAGTTAGAACTAGTCTCGATAAAACTATAAAGAAGATTTAGGTTATACTAAATATCGCTTTATATAGCTACCTCCCTATATAATAGACTATATAAGTTAAATACTTCTTTTAGGAGGCTAGTATACCCCTAGCCACTATCCTACTAGATAGGGCGCGATAACATTTCGTATTACGTTTTAGGTTTTTATAGCGGAATTACCTGCTAATAGAATAACTACGTAACTATAACCTACTATACTTACAAAAAGTAATCTAGCCTATAATACTTATAAGTATAGTAGTATATATCCCACGATTTGTTTACCTAATCTTTCTCGAGAAAAACTACTCCCCTAAGAAAGATACCTAGTTTATTAGAAACAAGTATTTAGTAATAGAGGAATATAATACTTAATTCCTAGGACTACTACTTACCTATATTATAGCTTATACTAATAGATTATAAATAGACCTGGAATTAATAGGATTTAGATAAACTATCTATTAAAGCTAGATCCTTATTAAGGGTAGTTCCTAGAAACTACTTTAAACTAAAGTCTTTAATAAGGAAATTAAAAGTACTATAGTGGGGCTAGTAGCCGCTTTCCTACTCCATAACTATAATACTATAAATATTATAATCTATTTTAATAACTAAATAATAATTAATTATTTATTTAGTATGTTACCTACTTTATCACAAGCTACTATAATTTAATTCTAGCAGAAAACCTAGCAAATAAAAATACCTATTAAAGTCTAATAAACCCTAAGATATATAGATATCTTAGGTAATAAAATAGCTAATTCTCTTATGAAAGAAGGTATAATAATACTACTAGATAATTTTTATATATACCCCCTAACCTATACTTATATTAAGTAATAGATAGGGGAATAATAGTAATACATTTTCTCTAATTAGTAGTAAAATAGTAATAAAAACTCGTAATATAAAAAACTTAGGCTAAAAGTAACCCTAAAGCCTACTAATAAAATTTACTTATTTAACTACTAGGAACTTTACTAGTTTCTAGTAGTTAGGACTAGTTATAGAGACTTTACTTAATACTATTATAAGTATTATTATAAGGATACTTAACTATACTATTTATATAGTAAAGAAAAGACCTTTATATATTTATTCTATTACTATAAAATTTAGTATTACTAATTTTAGTTTAACTACTACTAGTTTGCTAACTTATAGCTTAAGAAAAATTAATTAGAATTTATTATCTACTTATATTAGACTTAATTTTATAATAAGATATACCCTTATTATAACTATAGACCTAATAGTAACCCCCAAGAAACTCCTATAGTTTTACTATAATAATTACTAATATATATTATATATCCCTCCCTAACTATTATCTTACTAGGATAAATACCTAGTAACTTACTAGGCTAGGGGGGTTTTAATCTAATATATCCTAGTCTTTACTACTAGATAAACTACCCTAGTTTATAGGAGTTACTTATTATTAGACTACCTCGTAATAGTTAGTATTTTAGTTCTATATATAATTTACTTATTATTTATTTCTTTACTACTTATTACTTCTCTTATATCCCTAGAAGTAGTATCTATTCCACGGGGATATTAACTATTATTACTATTGATACTTCTGCCCCTTTCTATATATACTTTATTTCTATATATTTCTATTTTCATACTATATATAGAAAATATAATAATATAGGCCTGAAAGCTTATATACCTAGTTTCTTACTTATTTTATAGTTACGTTTAAACTATGTTTATTAATTATATATATACTTTCTATCACTATATATAGATACGTATCCTTAGTAGATCGCCAGCGCGGACACCTTATACCTCATTAGAGGTCTGTCAAGCGGGCATTAAACAATACAACAACAACAACAACAACAACGTCGGTTGCATTTTGCACTTTGCTCGTGTCACTACCGCACATTCTCGATCCAATGCAACCGCACAGCAATGGCTGAACATATACCACCTGGCGGCATTTGGAAAAGACTGCTGGCAGATGATCAATGTAGGTATCGACGTTTACAGATAGCAACACGAAGTATTGAACTTTTCTGCTTCGCCATGAGCTGTGAGGAGCGGCACCCCCGCTGCAGTGAAATTCTTCCTGCGTCTTTTCTGTCCTCATTGATTTTTTTTCTTCAACCCCTACCTAACTTCGCATGGCTATTTGGCTGCGTGCCCTTGAAACTTGAAGGCATCCAGATCTTGCTTACCCTGATTTGGCCATCTCGCAAACGCTCCAGCCGAGACAATGACTCTTTTTCGTCAGCTCTATGGCCAACACCTCCTTTCCCCAGTACTTCGCCTCTTTCCAGGGCTTGATTCCTTCATACGAGCAGTCTCGTTGTGTACATGTTCTTCAGCTGACGATTCTCCTCTCCTGTCAAAGATGAACTAGAAGAGTTGTCCTCCCATTTATATCAGTCTTAATCCCCTGAACGGCAAGCCTCCTTTCCAAACCAGCTCGTCCCTTTTCCTCCTAAGCGCGACGACGAGCTCGCCACATGTTGGGGATGCCATCGAAACGACCCCGAGACATGCCCGGTCCCTGACAGGACCCAATCGAGCGGGTTCTGGAGCTCAATCGACCCCCGAAGTTGTTCTTCATCGTCCCACTGAGTTGGAATAAGGCTCACGACGATCGCCATTTCCAGCATCTGATTTGCTTGGGTCCGAAAGCTCTGCCACTAGGCCACTGTTCTCTAACCGTGAGAGGGCTTCCGATTCCCCCGGAACAAATGGTAATCATGTTCCACCGGCTCCTCCCGTGACGAAGCTCATCACCCGCAACGGCCGGCTTCGGTTCGTCACGGGATGGTTTGTCCACTTCCATGCAATTCTCATAGCCATTGCGGTCGTATGCTTCAGCCGAGGGAAACGCTATTGGTACTCCGAAGAAGTTGTCCGAGGTGTCTGGGGGGGGGGGGGGGGGGGACGAAACCAAGATCAATTTGAACGCCGATGCCATCAAACAATTTGCACTAGCTCCCGGCGAAAATTCACGAGCTCATGATCGCCGCCTCGCTTTTCTCTGTAGCACTGGCCATGTTCAGAAGATGTCTAAATGGCGACCGGGTCCGTCTCGGCTTCCTGACTGGTGGATATCGCGTTGGAGATCTACCGTATCTTCTGACTGCGGCCTTCTGAAAGGTGTTGATGTCTGACGACCATGGGAGATCCTTCTTGTAGGCTTTGTTGCATTCGCAACAATTATATACACTCTTGTTGGTCCCGCGTCAGCTTGTTGATTGTTCCCATCTTTGGGTGGTACCCTCACGATCACTCAAGGGCGTTCCTCCACCACAATTAATCTGACTGAGAAACACGGCATACGGCACCAGTTTGTACATTCCAGATACCGAATTATAGCAAGTTCACAGCATGGCCAACAGTCGATAGGCTACCCTGTCAGAGACCTCAAGCCTTTTGGCGATGGAGGTTGTTCGAAGATGCAAGACGATGGCGTCTTTGTCAAGGAAGACTCGGCAAAGTTGCTGAATGAAATGGAAAACGGTACCCTCTCACTTACCAAAGGATCCCCGACGGAGGAGAACATAACTCCTGTTCTAACTCTCTTCGAACGACTGCCTCTGCATGTCCCGAACCAATGACCACCGCGGACACCAGCGAAACAGAAAGGTTTCTATCGAGGATCTTTGGGGTGTAATTGACCAAAGCCTTGCCCGTACAGCTGTCGAGTACGGAACCGTTCCGAAGCTACAATAAGAAGGTGACGCGCTCACCCACCTGGAGCTCAACCGCCAGTACGGTAGGAATGGTGGCCGGGAGCGTTTGACGTTTGCCGATCAGAAATATACCATAAACACGGAGAACAAGCAGCCTGTCGGTATCTATAGGTCTCAGCTTGACAGAGGCCTGACCTTCGATTTCACCGTCGAAAGAGACGGCTATGGGTCCGGCTAGTCTGGACGGGCGTTACGCTTCGAGCTGGGTATGAGGTTCCTCCCTCTCATACATTGTTGCGGTCTACGCTTCAGCGGTGGGAGTACGTCATGTTCTCGAATCCTTCGAAATGGGGTGGCGAAGGCGTCCGAATACGTGTTTTCAGGGTCATTCCATCAATCTCGAGGCCGGGCTTGACACCAGAACATGAGAAGCTGCAGGAACCACGTTAACCCTGAGTAGTTGGCAGGTCTTGGTCTTTTGTTGGCGATATTGAGGCCAGAGCGACAATCCGGCCTCACGGAGCCGTTGCAAGACGTTGCTTGGCCTGGGTTCGGGGACTCTAGCAACACCACGTGGGTGGTGGCGATCAAGGGTGCTTGGGGTGGATATATCACAGAACACATGGGTGGACTGCTCCTACAGTCAATGGATGGTAAATAACAGTGTTCATAGAAGCATATCGTGATCAGATGTTTCCTGTGAGCGCTGCATGGCGTGGGTATTACTTGAGCTGTCATTCCAGCGTGATATCAGGGGTAAATACCACGGGATGTCTACTGATTGAGGAAGAATTCGTTCTGTTATTCTAATATGTAGTTCACAACAGCTCGTGTTTATCAGCATACTCGATCAACAGCCCGTACTACCGGAACTTATTCCAGTGGGGTCGAACCCGGTTCGAAGACAGCAAGTTCATTATTGATATTATTGTCATTTTTGAGAATAAACTTGGGGTCGGTAATTGACCGTAGCAGTACTTTTTAGGGGCACAGGCGTCGACTCGACCGGTTTCGGTCACCGAACGTGTCGCAAAGAAAGGGTCGCGGTGTATTTTAGTCCACCGTTATCGATGAAGGGAAGAGTCAATTGTCAATTGTCACAGACCGAGACATGATCAAAGAATGATTTGATCTCATTACAGTTCAAGTTCGCTACGAGTCAAAGGTTCCCGCATCGATCGCGTGGCTCGCATGCGTTTCAGTCCCTCGCGACGGTCCTCAACGTCGTACTCGGTACACGGCAGCAGAAACGAGAGTCGCGCCTGTCTCGTCTGTGGCTGAGCACCAGCAACCAGATTCTTCTTTGTTGGAGAATGTCTTGGGAGTTGCAATACCTTAGTCCGGGGTTGGCGTCGGTCGGGGCTTGGGACAAAGAAAAGTCTTGGCTAGATGCGGACGTAGGTCGTCAGCTCCAGGCCGTGGAGTGCCAGAAGCTGCAGAAGACGGCAGCCGAGCACGGTCACTTTTGTCTGATGCGGTGAGACGACGCAGAGGCGATGCGCTGGGAGAATTCGGATGGATGTCATGATCGGATTACTGCCTAAAATAGACGCTCGCGCATGGTGCTATTCACATACTTTGCACCTCATGGCGTGCGGAACAAACAGCATCCAATAATACAGGGCCGAAATAAAGCTGACATTGCAGTCGTCAGGTTCCTTAGGTAAGGCACTACTTGTACGGAGTACGGAGTACTGATACAGAATAAACACTCTGTATCCGTACCTGGTCAGACAGACGGACAACAATGGAGGGCCCACCCGGGCTCGGCGTAGGCCCGAAAGGCCGGATCCGCGGCTTTGGACAATACCAAGGGTGCCCGACGTTGGCGTTTTTTGGCACCTATCGCAGTACAGATACACGCCAGCGTCCTCTGTAGAGTGCTGAGCAGTGTACCTATACCACTCACTCAAGTGGAGCCACAAGTGCCCCTGACCCTGAAACATCGGACTGGACCGACCATCACAGTGGAGGTGATGATGAGCTGCCATGGGATGGGGCCTGTCGCTGGTCGCCTGTGGCTGTTGGCGAGCATGTTTCTGCAGGTGGTGGGTGGTGGGAGCTTGGACTGGTGCAGGTGTCATGTCGTCCCGCCGTGTCGCACTTCCATCGCTCCGACTTCTTTCTTTTTTCTTTCTTGATATTCTTTTCATGTCAATCTTGTTCGTTTCTGTCTATTCCTCCTCGGTCTTCCTTTTCCTCACGCTGTCGTGATCTTTCCTTTTCGTATTTTGGCCTCCTTTCAACAACCTTCTGTCGTTCATTCCAACTGACGACCCGAGCCGTGAAGTCGACTTCTCCTTTTTTCGAACCTGGCCTCACGACTCAGGACACCCCACCGACACGCGAATCCCATCGTCAGGGCAGGCCCGATATTATGGCAGCCGTCGCAGCATCCTCGCCGTCCGCAGCGGTTGACCCAAAGACGCGCAAAAGCGTCTTGAGAGTCATTGCCATCTCGCTGCTCTTGGACTTGGTAAGCTCCCGCTGCTCTCTCGCGACGACCTCGAGACTGACCGTTTTACCCCACCACAGATCTCCTTTACCTTCATTCTGCCCTTGTTCCCTCAGCTCCTCGAGTTCTACCGCGATCGCGAAACCGGACCTACCACAGCGAACGCAACCGAACCTGCCACTCTCCTCCAGAGCGTCCTCTCCGGCCTGAACCGCTACAAGGCTGCCTTTGCCCGCCCCATCGACTCTCGCTACGACATCGTCCTCCTCGGCGGTGCCCTAGGCTCTCTGTTCAGTCTTCTCCAGGCCATTGCCTCCCCGCTGATAGGCCATCTTTCCGACCGCCATGGTCGTCGCACTGCCCTCCTCACCTCCATGTGCGGCAACATTCTCTCCGTTCTCCTTTGGGTCGTGGCCATCGACTTCCGTACTTTCCTCGCGTCCCGCGTCGTGGGCGGTCTTTCCGAAGGTAACGTCCAGCTCGCGACCGCCATGGCTACCGATATCTCCGACGAGCAGAGTCGCGGCTCTACCATGGCCCTCATCGGCGCATGCTTCTCCATCGCCTTCACCTTCGGTCCGGGCTTGGGCGCATGGTTGAGCAGCATCGGCACCGTCAAGGAGAACCCCTTCGCTACCGCTGCCGGTTTCAGTCTCTTTCTCATCTTGACCGAGACCATCTACCTCTACTTCTGCCTTCCTGAGACCCTGCCCTCCTTGACTGGAAAGGGCGCCAAGAAGGACGAAAAGAAGGCAGCCCCTGTCGCCGTGGAGCGCACCAACTCCCACTTCCTGTTGAACGCTATCCACTTCGTCTTCCTCCTGTTCTTCTCTGGTATGGAGTCTTCGCTGTCGTTCATGACCTATGAGCTCTTCGCCTTTGGCTCCTCCAAGAACGGACGTCTTCTCGGGTTCGTCGGCCTCGTCGCATCCATCCTGCAGGGTGGCGTGACTCGCCGCCTTCCGCCTCTCCTCTCTGTTCGTGTCGGTGTCGTGGCCTGCCTGGTCTCGTTCGTCATGCTGGGTCGCGTCACCACGACCACCGGACTTTACCTGGCAGCGACGGGCCTCGCCGTGACATCCGCGACCGTGGTCACTGGCCTAAACGCGCTCAGCAGTTTTGAGGCTGCCGCGGGCGAGCGTGGTGGCAAGCTAGGCATCATGCGCAGCTGGGGACAACTCGGGCGTGGTCTGGGTCCTGTTCTGTTCACGAGCGTATACTGGTGGGCTGGCCGTGAGGTAGCCTACAGCATGGGCGCTGCTGGCATGGCTGTCGTGGTTGCCGCCGCATTCGCAGGTCTCAAGACGCCACCCGCGTCATTGAAGAAGGTGAGCGCCGAGAAGAAGACTGCGTAAAGCACGTACGTGTGGTTGTTTGCCAGATGTTGGAGAAGTGACATCAATCCGTTGATTTACATACCGTTATTTATATAAAGTGTACACATATTTACTCGAGGCATTGCTCAGGAGTTCATGGTCTAGCTGCTATGTAGGATATCCATGCGTGGAATTGCATATGCCCATCAATGTCAATGGCTTCTCTCTGAATCCTACGTGCAGTGCTCACATCATGCCATCCCGTCTGAAATGAATCTTCTGCGGATCAATGTGGTTGGGCTCGGTGTGGAAATCAAGATGATGTTGCGACTGTGGTTATTACTTCTTACATCCAGCTTTGCTCTTCCGTCGATATGTCGTCTGGATGAGGATTTCGACGCGTTTGCCTGGTCCGGGATTCATTTGTTTCCACTGCTGGGTACTGCGCCCAACCCTTGGACGTGGAAGGTTGCTGTACCATAGTATTCTTCAAACCGAAGCTGAAAGCATTTGTATTCAACCTAATACCAAATTGTACAAGAAGCTGGAATGTGCGCTACAATCTTTGGTATTTTCTGTGGCGTTGGAAAGAGGTATAGGAGTGTTCTGAATGTTCGTGCTATTCTACCACCTTCTCTGATATCGCCAACCGGTGGTTATTTCAGCTATACCTCACAGCTACCCTTCTGCGTTGGGACCTGGGTTGGGAAGCTGGTATCTTAGCATCTCCTATGGCATCTCTCAAATGAAAGATTCATCTGAACTGCTATCTCCTGGAGACAGCTTGGAAAGTGGCAGGTCTGTGGACAGCCACACCACATCTCTATATACCTTACATATAGGTATGAATAAGTCGAGCAGTATCCTGTACACACCCCAAGTGACCATCTGCCATCTGCAGCCCTTCTGTCCAAGAAAGTGTGTGCCAACCCTGCTCCACGTCTACGCCTGCCTCGAACAAACAAAGGTGCTCCTTCCCTTGCCTTCCTCCGACCGCTCTCCAGCCACCCCTCGTCCTTCCTTTCTTCAGTCAGTTTCACCTGTTTGTTTTCCAACAGACGCAAACAATGGACTCGGTGGTCTAATGGTAAAGCCGGCGTGGAGCAATAGTAGCTTATTGGCCTCCTAAGCCAAAGGTTGCGGGTGCAAGTCCCGTCGTCGGTGGTTTTTTTTGCCCCTTTTTCCCCCTCTGGCCACTTGCTGTCGTCTCCCACACCCAACTGTGGCCTTTAATTGTTCCAATGCTCTGCACTGGGGGTACGAAGTGATTTTCTGATGACTTTTCTCCTCCTGCGGGATCTGGGTTCTCGTATAGAGGCATTGAGTGAGGTCATCCAGGCTCAGTCAATAGCAAGCGAGCTGCAGGTACCCGAGGGGCCAATACCGGCATTAGTCACCGCACTGAAGCCATTCCGTTTGCTCTGAATGCATTCAAGCGCCCACGGTTACGGTATGATCTTACCGAGGCCGTAGTTGGCACCACCATAAGCTTCCCGTCGTTGTTTCAACGACTTCTTGGTCACAGTTTAAGCCCTTTGACTGGCACCGCTCGCAAGGGCCTCCTTCCTCCAGCCTTTTGCACTTGACCTTCGACACAAGCTGACGTAGTACAGCGACAACCATCCTGTCTAGAGGTTCCATAGCAATCACCAGTATTCCGTTTCCCGGTGGCCTGGTCCGTCAATCTCTTCTTATTTCTGGAAGAAAACACCAACGACAAAGTGGGCGAAACCCCCCCTCCCCCCCCTTCCTGGAACTGCGTTCGTCCGCCGCAGCTTTTCATCTTTCAGCCATTGCCCCGGAAGACCTCGACTGGGAAATCTCGAGAACCCACAGAAGAACCGAGGGGCGGCTGGTTTTGGAACCAACCTCAGTCCCCAGTTGCATCTCTTGTAGTCTACTAGCCAATCCAAACTTATCTCTCGAAACTTGAAGGAAAGCAAGGCTTTTACAATACACCTGCTGCAGCCTCCATACTCGGTCGGCCCTTCTCTGCACTGCACATCTTGGCAGTCATTCTTCCTCGAATTCGACAGGCCATTCGCCAGATTTGGCATTCAGGGACATTCTTGACTTTTCTTCAAACTGAATGAGAAGGGTCCTGGCCGAGGTCATTACAACACCCATCCATCTATCGTCCTTGACTATGGTCCTTCATCTGAAGCGTATTCGTTCCGTCAGAAGTACTAGAACGGTGAAAGCTGGACTGCCTTTGTTGTCAGTATACTCAGGGTATTGTCGATCATCCAAGTCTTAAAAGGTGTGTTCCTAAAGAATATTCTGCCTCCGGCACCTCCGCTCGGCGGTTCCCGAGTATACCCATCGAGATAATCGTCGATGACCAAGCGAAGTAGATGAAAGACATGCTACATCCTTACTTTGGCAATCAGCAGTAGAAGTACCTTTCTTCACACAGAAATTAAAATTCAGATCAGAGTTGAGCGTGAGGAGCAGCCACATGATCGCTTCAAACCAAAGCTCGATGGCCATTATCAAAGTTTCGATGTATATGCTAATCCATCAGTCCTTGAGGCTCGGCCATCCCACGAGTCCCCTGGCCTTACAGCAAACAAGAGCATCGTCACCGTTTGGCAAACTCCCGGTCGACCTCCGGCTTGCACCGAAAGAGACACTACATAAGACTAGTCACTTGGGGAATTCCCACAATCCATTATTGCATTAGATCACAAAGACAAGTGGGACAGTAAGAGCCCTGGCCTCTTGCACTGGAATCTATTTCCCCTATGAAAGGTATCGAGGGGACGCGTTTTAGAAAGACAATACAAGCGGATTGTCAATCAAGTATTGGGAAAACAACCCCTATGGAAGGGCCTAGGAACAAGCGGAGGGCTTCATACACAAGCGCAGAGTAGGACGCCCTCTAGGTCCAGATTGCCCTCCGGATTAAGTTTTGCAATGCGAAGAAACCCTCGACTCGTGTACGCCCGAGAACCATCATTGAGAGCGTCCAAAGGCGCTGCTCACACCATTATTTCTGCAAAAGGGCCATGAAGCCCGCCATCCATCATCATCGTCCGCCACGTATTTCCGCGGTCGGAATGCACTCATCAAAACGAAACCACTTACCGTATGAAACTGTTACCATTAGCCGACACGTTTCTTCCCAGCCGCCACTGGAGAAAGCCTACGAAAAAGCATGAGTCCGCAGAGCACGACGTGAAGAGGATAAACTTCCAGCTTGAACATCCATGGAAGCCGTGGTCCTCTTATAAAGGAGCTCGACACAGGAATGCCTGTGCCGAGAGGTTGGCTACACTTCAGCCTCGGAACCGTTGACCACGCGACCAAGAAACTTTAAACCCTCGCTTTGCCCAACACTATCTCTAATGCCTCGTATAGAAGCCAAGCGCCATGGTCACATGGGAGCAAGGCAGCTCATGCCAGAATCCCAAGGTTACTGCGATAAAGAATTGCCGTCGCTGGAGGGCCACTCCACGTGCCATCGTAGACAAGATGGAAAGAAGTAACAAGAATGGCACGTAGCAATAACTAGACATGTGTGTCGAGACGGACGCCTTATCAGAAAAGCTTGCAGAATCCTTGCATCTGCAAAGCTCACCATCCGTCTAACGAACTTGTCTAGTGATCTGGTGGCTTCTATGAACACTGGAAACAGCCCGGGTAGCCATGGAGAATGCCACGCAGAAAGCTCACGCAACCAGACCTCAGGGAGTCCATCCTGAATGTTAGCGGCGTAGCAACGATCGTAGAGAGACCCGTTGCTTTGTCAATGGAAGAGGACGCCAGACCAAGCTCTATAACTCCAGGCTTCGGAAAGACCCAGGGCACTAACGAACTTACACAACATCCGCTGGTGGGACTCGGGAATACGTCTTGGGAGCAGGCTGATGTCCGTTATATTACAAGTCTCCGACTTGGTGAGAATGGCGGCATAGCCCGGCCACAGAAACTCGGGTTGCTTCTGGAGTTTGTCTTGAGAGTTCATTCGCAAAATAGCGCAGTAGTCAACCCGCCAAACATCAGCTACAGTCGCCAGAGCCTCGCACCAATCTATCTTTTCCGCTTTAAAAGCCTATCATCAGAAAGCGTGCCCTAGGCAGACAGCGTAACATACCCAGAATGGTCGTGCCTCGCCCGAAGTACCAAAAGCCCGGAACAATTCGTCGTAAGCTTACTGCTGTGTATTGGGATGCGGCGAGGAAACACGATGGCCCGAACACGGCCTTCTCGAACCCAAAGCATGTCGTCAACGGGGTTCGTCCGAACTCGATGAAGTTGTGTGCATTTACCGGGAAGGGAGGCGATGCGTTGGTGCACCCCCCACCTTTTGAGCTGCCGCATGTAATACAAATCATGGGGGGCAACTTCAAGCCGGTAAGTCGAGAGCGGAGGGAGCGAGACATGTCCTCGTCCTCCACACCCATGTCAGCAACTTAGAATGGGCCCAAGGAGGCGATCGTGTCACACTGCGCGCTGGTCGTCGCTCGCAGCAGGCGCTTGAGCCTGAGGTACGCATAGGTCATGCTCCGTACGCCTGACTGGCCAGTCGACTGTGACGCCAAAGTACCATGGGGAAGCACCTGCATGTCGGCGCATGCGTGCGTGGTTTGCAACCTTGACTTGGGGTGGCACGTCCCCGCGGCGGCCATCACCAGCAGGGCTGTCCAACCCTCCTCTCCTGCCCACCAGGAGTGTGACATTCCCACAGCCGTATCCGTACAGCCGGCGGCAAGAGGTTTTGGAGACGGTGTAAGCCTGGTGATCAGACAACAAAGGTAGCAGGCGGACAAGTCGAACCCCCCAAGGCCGACGTCCTACCAGCGAACAAGACCTCGCGCGGATGACGTCGGGCCAGATATGGTCGGGTTTCCCGTGTGGCCCGGCTGCGCCCTGTACTATCCGGCCGGATCTGGGGCCCCTTGATCCGAACCGGTGTGCGAACTTCAGCCGGAAATCTCGTAGGTGACCACCGACTGGTAAGCACGTCGGAGGCTATGTGGCCGAGGAAACCCGTCTGTCAGGCACTGCGAGTTCGACGAGGCCAACGTTGGCGATCGTGCTCCCTCGCTCCGATCAACATGTTGTACGAGTCGCGTCCTACAAGACGGGAACCCAGCGCTTCCAGAAGATTAGCTCCGGTGCAATTGGTGACATGCAGCATTAGTGGTCTGCTCGAGTCGTCCCTCGCATGCGAGCGCACTTGTATACTACGCAGTAAGAGCAGCCAAGCGGGATTGGACCCATGTTCCCGCCGCGCTGCAGCAGGATTTCGTCAGCGATTGTGGGAAGAGATGGGCCGTTGGAGCGTTGCGCCGGAATTCATCCCAGATTCGGCTTGGTGTTTTCAGCCATTTTCTTGTCAAGCCGTTGGTCTCGTTATTCGTATCGTTGACCTGAGGCGTTACCTGCCTGCTCCGCTACGAAGCAATTACTTGCTATGACACGAAGAAGGCCTGGAGACGAATCCATCAAGCTGTCCGTCAGGTTGCAAGGCGCTGATGAATTTCTCAGTCTCGAAGGACGACGGTGCTCCCAACGACGTCACCCTCGCCATTTGCCCACGACGGCTGTGGTGTACATCGGCAGCATGATTCGGGGAGGTACTCGTCGCCCTGCGGGGCTCCTCCGCATTCGGCCCAATTGACTTGATATCACATGAACGGGTGCTGACCGAAATGCCATGTATGGCGGCTGTCATGTCCTGCTCAAGAGCTCTCATTCGAAGTACTGGCTGTGCTGTAGCCAAAGGTGGGCTCGTGGCGGTAAGCTGCATGAATGACACAGCTTTAATACTCGGTATCCTTGGCAAACCGGCCAACCAGCGCCAGCCTGCCACTGAGCTTGGTTGAGAGCCGACATCACTTTCTGCGTTTCTCGTGACTGATTTCCATGGCTGTCGCCCACCAACCGGGCGAGAAGAAGGGCCCAAGGTGTGATCAGACACACTTGACACTGTACAGGGGTTCCGTTCCCTTTCGCCCGGGATATTTATTCAGCGTAGGAGGCTTGGCGACGTTCTCTGCAAGGAAGCGTGGAAGGTTCGATGAGACGGGATGAGAAGGCAGGCCCGAGAACAGCAGTTCAGTGCGCGCTTTCAACACCATTCAGAAAGTCAAGCTGTCAGGGCAAAGAGCACACAGGTTGAGACAGAGATAGGAGCCCCACCTTTCTGTAATTCAGAGTCGATAGGAGGCGACATGCCTGATCGGGATCGAGTGGCACTGCCCTCACTCTCCCTCGAGTCTTCCAGCCACCGGCGAGGAATTCTCGGCTCGCAAAAAATCGTACCAGATGGACGCCAAAAGGTCCAGTGTGATGAGGAGCCAAGACCATTTTGTGGCCGAGGGGGAGGTTCAGGGATGTTTGCTAATCTCCACTTCCCGACTTGACGGAGAACAAAGTTGGGGACTGTTCCATTGAAGTTTCAAGATCAGAACGGTGCCCCTTTCCTCATCCAGAGATGCCTACAGCAGCCGAGCGGCTTCATGTCATCGGCAAGCTTCAGTCATCTAGTGTCATCGTCATGAATGCCGACAACTTACCGTCGAAATGGCCATCTTCAGCTGGAAAGCCCAGTCGTCGGGACGGCTGAAGAGAGGGAGGTCAGGCTTGCAGCCTCCGAGCCGACATCAGCGTGGGATGACTTGCTGTTACTGCACGCTACGCGAGCTGTAGAGTCCTGAAGATGTGGTTGGCTCGGCCAATTCTGCCCGACATTTTCCCTTGAGATGCTCCTTGGTTTTCGACGAGGCCGTGGTGTCTAATCCAAAGGACAATAAAAAGGGATAAAGAGCAAATAGCAACGGACGTTTTGAAGCGTTTGACGCTCCGCATCCCCTGCCGCCGACCTCGTCGTGACGATTTTGCGTGGTTCTTCGTTTCGACCACAATGCTGCTAAGACTCGGGGGCCATGAAGATGACGATCATAGCCCGCGGATGTCGGAACTCGTGTCATTGTCCATGGTCTGATCGCATCGCACATATTGGTGAATCATTGAACATGCGGTGCGCAGCTGTCAGCGCCGCCGCAAACTTGAATCGTAACAGCTTGAGGACTCTGGGATCAGGGCAGATTGCAATGTGGATCATATAAAGAGATTGGGGGACCTGGCCCTCCAGCGAGGGGGGACTAGGGACGCTCAGCACGAACCGCAACAGGAGGGGAATCCGAGAGATGAAGAGCGGTCTCGTGAACCCGTAATAAGTGTTAGCGGCCGCTACCGGGGCAGACGGGCACAAAGGGGAGAGTCATCTACACTTCTAGAACGCCGCCGATGCTCAATCCGGTATGCGGTGACAGTTGTTGAGGCCGGCGATCACTTTAGGCCTAGGCCACCGTTGTTGACTGTGTCCGCAGTAGATAAGCACTCTTGGGACGCACTCCATTGTTAGTTCTGCAAATAACGGCGTCTGTGGGCTGGCCAGACAGCATAGTTCCGCGTTTCTTTGCCGGCGGACGGAATACCGCGCGAAGCGTCACGTACCAGCTGCTGTGGGGTAAGCGAAGTCTGACAGCGCCGAAAGAGCCCCGAGATGGTGTAATGTAGGCGTGCTCTACGGCCTGTCCACGTCACCAGCGTACAGTGCCGAGTAGCTGTCCAATTCCTCTTGTAACCTCAATCGTCGTACTTATCTTCCAAGGACTCAAGAATAAAGGGCTCGTAAAGCAGTAGAAGCAATGGACGAGAGATGCTTCAATATTGACGCCGTGACCCGGCGGGCTTTTCGTGCGCACGACAAAGTAAATCGTTTGGTCACAAGGGTTGCCAACGAGGAAATACACATCCATGTCGACGAAGCAAAGCCTGTTGGAGAGGTGAATTAGCAGTGTACGAAACTTGTATCCGTAGCTGTTTTGACTTGCAGTCGGACAAGAACTCGTACCTGGTTAGCGGGTCCGACCAGGAAGTGCAAACTGGCTGTCCCTGGGTTCGACAGCCACACACCACTGCAACCGTCGAATGTCCGGAGCTCTCGTTGCGTAGGGCATCCGTACTTTACAAGTAGTGGCAGCTCTCGGTTTCCGCTGACGTTGATGCTGGCTCACAAGTTGCAAGTATAGCTGCTGAACTAGCTTGGCCGTGATGTCGGGGTAGGTATGTGTAAGCTAACAACTAGCGGCGTGACCATCTTCTCTTATGGACTGCTATGCCTAATCAGTAGGGTACGGCGGAAGCCAATTGGTATGGCGTTGAAGACCGTACTGCTCAAATACAGTACAAGTCCAAAATAGGGGTCGACGATAGGAAGCTGGCAGATAGCAGAGCTCTCATGGCGCCCAAAGGTGCATCGGAATATTGAGGCCCACCAGGACACAGGGGTTTAAAGTGGTTATGGGACGCCTCCTCGTCTGTCCTGGCAGTTCGGGGTGAGTAGTGGCGAGTCCGAGGCAGCTGGCCGCATCTCCAGACACTTGGCGCAGATTGCGGTTGATCAGAGGCATTGATATTGGGAAGGAAGGCAGTGGTATTCGAGGTGAAAGGCGAACGTGGCCGGCCATGAGAAGGAAAGAAGGGGACTTCGTTCCTCCAAGGTCGAGGGGCTGATGCTGGTGTGGCTGCGTTGGTACAGTCGTCGACGCCGATGGTAATGCGATACTGGTGGTGTACTGAGTTTGCGTGGTCTACTACGGGCAAGCTGCAGGAGAGGCATTGTAGGTTCTGGCGATTGGTGGTAGACGATGGGGGGGCATGTGTAAGGTACGTTCCTCGCGATGTTTCCTTGCAGTTGCCGCGTTGTCCGTGCAATCCGAATCGGATGGTTTCCGTTGGTTGCCAAACAAACCGCACGTAGCCTAGGTGCAGTTACCTACGCGTGGTGAGCGGTGGTAATCGAAGCCTCCCGGGTGAGATGGCAGTAGTGGAAGACTACCGCCTGTCGTACAACAGAGTAATAGCTGGTGGTGATGGAGGAGTGTCGATGAGGCTAGTAAGGGAATTAAAACCCATTACTAAGCCACACAGAGGCGCCGACGTTGCCCGAGCTAAGGTCATGTGCCATGTGTCGGTACAATCCAGTACTGTGATACTGCGTAAGGCAAGGCAAGCAGGGGCTCTCCACGCACTGGCCGACCCATTCGCAGTCCAGTCATTATTTCGGGCTGGTGAAATTGCTGGGCAGACCCGACTTGATCGATTTTGAAGACGGAGTGGAGGAACAGCAAGGCGACCAATGTCAGCGTTGCCCAAAGCCTGTCACGTAGCCTGTACTTGTCCATACCACAATATCCGCACACTGATTACTGCACATCGTTTCCCTCTGCACTGGGGAGGCCTTCTCAAACTCGTCCGAAGGAATGATATACTGTATACTGCGTAGACAAGCAGAAAAGGTCGAAACCGCGCGAGGCGGCACCGAGTAGGACAAGAGCTCGAATGTTGAACTATACGCAAACCCATGCACTTTACTCCCGACAGTAAGCACAGTCTATTTGGCCCTTTACTACGAGGCATGCTACCATCCATTAGCTCTGTGTCGATCACTGTTCTTGTCTGGTTGACGGCATCGTCAGAAAGTTGACAAGCTCGAGGCCGAGGGAAGACGGAGCCTTGAGCCAGTCTCAATCTCGCGCGGCTTCCCCAGTGGATCACCTGTCGACGGTGGCCTATCCTGGTCCGCCCAAGAACTTTGCCGATGGGCCAGCAAGAAATTAAAATTGACTGATTGCGTCTTTCCCACGCGGTATCGAAATTCTATTACCCCCGAACCGAAGACAACGTCGAATCACTCCAGTGTCGACATTTGGGTTTTGGGTCCTGACAGGGAGCAGGTCACTCATGACCATGGAGCCCAGCCACAGGCTTCCTCAGCTTGATTATCAAACCACGCCCTTGTGATGATAAATCCACACCATTTTGTATCCGCAGCTTCACCGCGACGCCCACGAGTACGGATAGACTGGCTCGTTTTACCCCCGAAAAGACCCTCACCAGATATCTACGAGTCTCTGAAATAACGCCGAATGCAGTGATGGAAGGGCATGCCGCATGCAGAGTGAAGGGGAACTTTTCGCATTGAAGCGATGATTCGTCATTGATGCAGGCAAATGACTGAGTCTTGAAAGTGCCTTTGAAGTGTCTTGTGTCATGTAGTCTCGCCCTGCTTGATGTTGCAACAGCCTCCCTCGCAAGACGTTCGATGCCCGCGAGGAACCGCCAGGTGCTTTGTATTCGGTATCTGTAACATAGATGCCATGCAGTGGACGAAAGGGAGATGAGACGCCCTCGGCAAGAACACGGAGCAGTTAGGCAGTAAAGTCTGCAATGCGTAATGCCTGCTGCCAGCTGCCTATCATGGAGAAGACTGAATTGAGATCTCGGTGCTGTATACAATAGTAACGCAGACAAGGACGAGTCGTTAAAATGCACAGTGTAAAGGCATGTTTCGCTGACGTATAGATCAGTTTTCGAGACTTGATATCCGTACCATAATTAGTATCCCGCAGACGATGGACAAGCCGCACGTGTAAAGCAAAAGGCGAGCGATGTGAGTTCCCATGCTTCCTTCTATCCATCTGTTCGGTCACCCCCACCGAGAGTAGCTCTGACCTATGATAGCACGTCCCGGATCCCACTCGATTCCACGCCCACGCCCTCACTCCACGCCCCACACGCCAGCCAGCCCCAAGTTCCATTCGCATGGACTGCAGCTTGTCCCAGACTCCGCGACCTCCTGTGTATTCGTACTTGTACAAGTCCACACGCAGTGCTCCGTACCTCAGTATACGGAAGACTCCAAGGTCCCATACCTGGTAGGTGCTGTCGCAACAGCAAAGCACAACGCACCCTTATTTCAATGGGACGCAGTGTTCGTTGCATGGAGACAACTATCACGACTGGGTCACAGGTTGCCCCAGTAGTATTGTGTATACTGCTTTATATCGTCACATATTTTCTGTTTGGCTATGGCAAGCAAGCATACGCATCTCACAGCTGTGAAACAAGAACCTGTCTGCGCGATGTAAAGAAGAGTACCTCACGTAGTACACACTGTGCCTGTAGCGGGCAGGTGGCAATGGGCCTGACTCCATACCTACTTACCTACCTACTTTGGGAAGATGCCAGGTCTCCCAGCCGCTATCTCCTTGGAGGTAGGGAGCGCTGCTTACAGTGTCTAGGTACCTAGGCAGGCTTGGTACCTTCTTCGTTGGCACCCACGGCACCGCACCAGCAGTAGGGTGATCCCGTCTCGCCCGGCCCTCCTGCCTGACCTCCCGAAGGCATTCAATTCTTCTCCCCCTCCACTCTTTCCTTGGTTGAAGACCCGAAGCTGCCTGGTTTAGTGAGATGGCGCAAGTTCCGTGCCATTCGCAGTACACTGTAGGGAGTTGTACAGAATAGGTATTACCTTACCGACACCAACACGAACTGATTACTTGTGAACGGATGGGAACTTCGTACCGCTTGCTGCCCTCTCTTAGCAACAACTAAAGATAGGTACGACAAGTCTGTCTATCCGTAAGGTACCTAGTGTCTGCTCCATACCTACTAGGTGGGCAGTTTACAGGGCAAAAAGCAACCCTCACTCTGCAGTCATTGCCATTTTCACTGTATTTCGTGGCGGGCTCGCGTCTCCAGAGTGAGGCCGTCTAGGTACTCCTGCGTATTCACCTTCTGGTGGTCTAATGTACCTGATGATTCCTGGCATGGCCCCTGCCATACGGGGCCGGTTGCACGCACACAGAAAAGTCATCATCATCATCATCACTCTCTTTGTGGCTTTCCTCCCTGCCCTGCTATGGGTGCCTGACCTTCTTCAACTTACCCTGCTCTCCGCAACCTCTCTCGCACCTGTCGTTCCCTCAGTTCTTCCTCGGCCACCGTTCCAAGACAAACAAGTTACCCGGACACGCCCAGGGAAGCACGACGCAGCAGGAGCAGCCACAGCACCCACAGTACGTACACAGTACGCAATACTCTTACTTCCCCATCCCACGGCTTTTCCCCCTCAGGTAGCATCCCGGACTGGACACGAAGACACGGCGAACGCAACGCAACGCAGTGCACCGCACCGTCTACACTAAGTAATTACCAAGGCTCAGCTACCTGGATCCGACCCAACCCGTCTCTTCGCTCTTCCGCTTCCACCCACCCACCACTTTGCTGTGCTTGTGCTTGTGCAGTACGGAGTATCTGCTTGCTTTACCTTGGTGCGGAGTACTGCCCTGTCCTGTTCTACCCGCTTGCTTGATTTCCCGAATCCAAAACGCACACGCTGTTGTCATCGTCGCCGCTGTCAGGGTCGCCACCGCCATCATCCACGTCCACCTGCCTTTCTGTTTTCTCGGACTCTTCTAAGCGCAATTTGTCTGCCTCAAACCGAAGAGAAAAAAAGAGGCCCAAGTCTTCCATTGCTTCCGTTCTTCGCCAAATATCGCCAGTCGTGCTTCATCTGCCTTTGAAGCATTCCGCGCACGACACCTGGGACTCGATACCGTCCCTCTTTTTTCCCCTTTGGTGAGTGGTTCCCTCCCCACCCCCCTGCCTACCTATTCATTGCGAACCCCAGCGCAAAAAAAGCCGCGAGACATTTAAGCGCGGCGGCGCCCATACCCAAAAATTTATTTTCCCTGTCCCTCCCCGTTGGCCTCTCCCCTGACACCACGGCGCCTTCCACCCATCCATTTGCGACACCCTCTCTTCCAAGGCCACCCATCCGCGCCTTCGGTTCCGAACGTCGCTTTGAGTCCATCTCGACTAATTCGACCTCAAGATCAATCGTCATATTCCGTCGCTGTCGCTGCTCCGCTCACGACGTCGATAATTCCCTCAGACGGCCCTTCCGGTCCTCCGGTTTCACCTGACCAAGAATAACACGCGTCATCATCACCATGTCCTATTACGAGAACAACCCGCAATGGTCCAACCCCGGCCAGAACAACTGGGAACACCAAGCGCCTCCTGTCCGTGCTGGTGAGTCGACCCAGCCGTCGCAGCGCCAAATCAATCAACCCGAAGCCGGAATTGACACGAGGTTCCCGTCAACAGGTGCCGGCGGACCCACGCCTCAGGACGACTTCGCCTTCTTCTACCAGTTCGAGGGTAGGTCTATTCAAAAGTCCAGCGCGCGGACGAGGATCAACCCGGACCGGGCTCACCATCGCCTGTGCCGCCGAGTGCAGCCATGCGTTGCTGTGCCGGGCCGGACCGGGCGGTCGTCGCGCGCAGGAAGACCCGGCTGACGATTTGATACTATAGATGTTGTGCGGACACTGACTGCCAGGCCTACAGAGGTTGATCGTGGATACGAAAATCTCGCCAAGGGCGGAAAGTCGTACGGAATGGGCGGTCGGCGTGAGTTCCCAACCCCTGGAGGTCCCAAGATGGGCCCTGCAGGTCCCGGTCCCGCCAGAAAGTCGCTCGATTTCAGTAAGTCAGCTCGCAAATGGCGGGCAACACCGCGGCCTTCCCCGGCTAATCATGTCGCAGCTGGACGCATGGGAGCTGGAGCTGGTCCGCGACCGCACTCGATGAACCAGTTTGATGACGCCCGGGGCCACCCCAACTCCAACCTCCAAAACTTTTACGCCTCCCAGCGCCACCAGCCCTCCCGGGGATCCAACGACGCGGAACACATGATGCAGGCCAAGAGAAGGATGGCCGCCCAACGGGAGCGGGATCTGCGAAACCTCCACACGGAGCAGCAATTTCAACGAAGTAGGCCGCCCTCTACTGTATAGCACACAAAACTCCGTCTGAGAAGGGGGAAAATCTGCAAGCAAGAAAAAAATAGATAATTCAGGCCGAGGGTTTTTCAACCATCATCATGCTTACAAGCATCCTGCTGCCCCGTCATGTTACTGTCGAGAGATGACTCCCTGAAAAATCTCCTGGTCCCACCCCCTCTCACGTAAGAATGGAGACTTCAGAGGACATGAGGCTAACCGACCGTGCGCGCAGCTCTCGTCACTGAGATTCCCTACGGCAACAAGGGCATGTCCGAAGAGGAGACGCGAGAGCTGATTGCTCGCCAGCGGAGCGCCTTGTACGGCGAGGGCCCGTTTGCCGAGAAGGGAGGCTACGTCGACGAGACCGGCACCGTGCGCCCCGGCGTCCCGGGTCACAGTGGCCCGTCGAGCGTTCGCGGCCAGTCTCCCTTGACATACGATCCTACCCGCGGCCCGCCTCCCCACAGCGATGCACACACGCCTCTCTCTGCCACCGACGGCGTTCCCGGCCCCATCGCCGGTCCTCCGGGTGAGCAGGGCTCCCGCTCTGGCAGCACTGCTAGCCCCCAGCCCAACGTCGGCAACAACAACAAGAGTGCTTTCGAGTCTGCCGTGAGCCAGGCTGCGGCTCGCACCAACAACTCGTCTCCCGGCGGCTCTCCGCCGCGTCACGAACTCCCCGCCGGATCCAAGCCTCCCCAGACAGTGGCTCCTATTGGCACTCGTCCTTCTGGGACCCCCTCCGGCGCCTCGACCTCGTCCTCGAAGCGATCTACAACCCCGCTCGCTTCTCCCGGTGGCTGGGGTCGCGGTAACGGCGTCTGGGGCCAGTCCTCGGGACTCAGCCAGCCTCCTGCTAGCGTTTGGGGCTAGGAGACCCCGACGCCTCGACCGACGTCTACCCCCACAAGGTGCCAGCGCGATATACACACAGGTTGACGAGGGTTCAACAGCAGACTGTTTGCGTAGGATACTTTGGGTTTGGGTTCGGTCTCGACTGGTATTTCGGTCGCGGAAAACTTGATATATACCTTTGGCTCATCACGGCACTCGGAGTAAGGGTGTCTTCTGGGCATCTCTTGAGGAGTTTCTTATTTTTTTCTTCGCAACACGAAAGGGACCGCATTTTGCAATAACGGAGTCGTTACACAGTATTGCCAAGGGGGGAAAAAGATGCATGCAACGGGCGAGGAAGGGGTTCAACAGCTGCTCGGGGGCTCATTTACCCCGAGCTTTGGTGGGATATCACAGCGTTCGGGATTGTTTCGGATGACCGTGGGATTTCTGGCGACGGGCGAGCACGGAACGGGACGAACTGTTTGATTCTAGGGAAAATTATCCCTTTTGCACCGGGCATGCGTGGAATTGGAGAGCCTAAAGCGTCGGAAGGCAGCCTATTCGAATCGCGAGCATACATTGGCGTGGGCGTGGATTCCGACATTGGTTTGACTCGAAGGGGCTTGGGACTGGGAAACGCACATCTGGAGAGTTAAAGCGCGCGCACACACAGACACACACGACTCTCTCTCTATTCAACAAGGCGACAAAAAAGACACAAAAACAGGGGCTTGGGATTTTGGGGTGTTTTGGGACCTGCTTCTACTTCGGAGGGGGCAAACTTTGATGTTCTTTCCTGTTTTTTTGGGTGTAGGGCTCCAACGGGGGTTTGCGTCGTGGGAGTTTTGTGCCTTTTCAGGTCTCGTACGACTCTCTGATGTGGGAGTACGACGGGTCATAATAGGTTTCCACGGCTTTGAACCGGGAATGAAGGGAACTTGACTACATCAAGACAGGGTCTGCTTTCGGGGCGGATAGATGACACTGGATGGAAGGCTTGGTTTGCACGCTTGCTTGTGACGGAGCAAGCAACTAATGAAAGCACGTACTTTTGCCCCCCAAGCTTGTGTGTTTGCCTCGGGTGTCGTGGTGGTGAGAGTCGGTTGGGAATGTGTAAAGGCCGCTGATCACCAAATGTAACGCGCAACACCCAGTGGCCGATTGGCCGCGGGAGGCCAAGTTTGCGCATTCGTCGCAGTCATTCATGGCAGGGCAGATTCCGGCGTGGAAAACGGGCCAACGGCCGGGACGAGCCATCGCAAGGCATGGTGTGGCAGATGGCGCGGCCGACGTTGGACTACCTACCTAGCCCCGATTCTCAGAAACGGAAACAGGTGAGACCTACACCGATTGACGATGACGTAGATTGGAGTCTAGTCATTGCAGAATCACGTACTCCGTATAATTACTGAATAGCGATAATGCAGCGATGTTATTGCACGCTCGGACTGGCTTACATCGGGGGGGTACTCGACAGCGTTTGCATCTCCGTATTACTCACAGATGCTTGTTTCTTTGCTTTTTATTTTCCCTCTACGTAAGCACGATGATGGCATCTGGGGGCCACCGTGTCTGAAGTCAGCACTGACCTCAATGCGAGCCGGGCGCGCCGTGCTGGACCGTGCTGAGCTGGACCGGGGGTGGCTGGGCCCCCGGCGGCGGCGGGAGGGTCCGCTTTCCCGTGCCGGGTGGGCCCCGCTTTAAACTTTTCTTTTTTTCCAACTGTGTTGCTTTCCTTGTTGACGTCGAACTTAGTTAGACGGGAGTGGATGATCTACAGCAAAAGGGAATGACTTGGAGGTGCAACGGCGAGTAAAAGTTGGACAATGGAGGTGGGATGAGAAGGGATTCAGCGTCCGTGGCTGTGCTGTTGGTGGTCGAGGTAGCTGGGGGGGGGGGGGTTTCGTTTGGTAAGGGGGGGGCCATCAGGGTTCTTGGGTGTGGCTGTGCTGTTGGTGGTCGAGGTAGCTGGGGGGGGGGGGGTTTCGTTTGGTAAGAGGGGAGCCATCAGGGTTCTTGGGAGGTAGGAACGACATGCGAGGATGTGGGCGAAGAGGTCCACCAAACGTGAGGTTTCTAGATTAATTACTCTATTGTTCGAGAGCTGTAATACTTGTAGTAGAGGGAGAGGCTGCCTGTTGGTTGGTACCTTGAAGGCTCTGGCGGGTCGTGTTTCATGGACCCTGATGGCACGCCGGACTACCAACCGATGCACGGCGACTTGCTTGATTTGCAAGGTGTGGAAGACGACGCATAGAGCCTCACAGAAGAAGCTGCGGACATTGTCAAGTTTCGAGGTGAGAGTTACGTCGTACTGGGATTGGAGTGGCGAGGTTGATCAAGACCAATCCTCGGCCCAGGTCGCTTTCTGGGCTAGTGTACGACTTCGGTAAGTGGAAGAACTGAAGATGAGCAAAGGTGACGTTTGGCCGGGAGTTGGAATTACACTGTATACGGGTCAAACAAGTAGAGAGCACAGGAAGACGCCGACCAAAGACGTCTGAAGCCAGATAGTATTGCTAAAAGTGTACGCCATAACCCACTTACCAAGCTCACGCCGCACCAGACCAGATCAATACAATGACCATCATGACGAGAACATGGTCTACAAACCCAACACAGAAGCTCCCTGCTCTAGATCCATCACGTCGTCGGCCCTGAGGGCCTTGCCACCCCATACGACTGTCCCTCGCCCATGGACGGCAAACGCACCGGCAGTCTGCCACTTGTTACCCATGACTGTGCTCGGCCCTTCGTTCTCGACCGGGACCTCCTGCACACCGACGCTGGCGTTGCTCTTGGCGGCCGTTCCCCGTCTCTGAACGGGTGGTGGCGGCGCGGTGCCCGACGCCGAGGGACCGTTCATCCCGGTCCGCTGGATCGCGCCGGCGACCTTCTCCCCCAGCCAGCCCTTCTCCTTCCACCCCTGCACCTGACTCGTCGGGTTGAAGACGTACCACACGGAACCCAGGCCCAAGCCCCAGGCGGCGTAGATGGCGCGGTCTTCGTCAATGACGACCTGGACGTTCCAGGCGCCGCCGAGGAGGTCTATCCACTTCTGCGTGGCGGCCGAGGAGGAGTGGGAGACGGCTATGCAGGTGAGGTTGTTTGCGTACTTGTTCGCGAGGGCGCGGAGGTTGAGGAACGTCTTTTGGGCGACTTTTGTGTGAAGGAACCGTTAGCGTGGGCTTCCACGAACACTTGTGTGTCCAAAGAATGGGACGAGATTGGCAAGACGTACAAGCACAGCCTACGCAGCGCAGAAAGACGACGAGGACAGGTCTGCCCCGCCCAAAGTCCAGCTTTCTGTCGCGATCCAACGGTGCCTGATCGCCGATCTTGGGAGGTTCCGCGACGGGGACCGGCGGTGGGGGCGGAGACAGCCACGGCGTGACCGTGATGGGGAGCGACTTCATCGTCATCCACGCCGGCCAGCCACCGGAGCTCTCGGCGTTGGTCTCATCGAGTCCCGCGTCGGAGCCGCTCTTTCTGCTCTTGGAGTCCGACGTCGAGCCACCGCTAAAGTCGAAGGATTTGGCGTTCAGGCCCACCTTCTTCAGAGCGATCTTGGTCGTCAGGCTTGCCAGCATAATGGAGACGAGGATCTGACGTCGCAGAGATTTGGTGTGTGGGGTGTGATTTGCAGTTACAATGCGATCGGCAGCGTTATAAGACTGGAGGGAAGGAAAAAGAAAGAGAAGCCGGTTGAAGGCCTCTGCTGTATGACGAACGGTAAGGATGAAGCAGGTTGAGATGATGCGGGCGAACCACGGGCAATGCGAGATGCAGGATTAGGTTCGAGAAGGACTCACAGATGGACAGAGGGGAAATAGGGGAACGGGGAAACGTGGCCGGCATGCTCATGGCGGCTGTAACTCACTCGTGAAGGTTGAGGGGTTGAACGTGAGGCTCCTCGGCAAACTCCTGAAACTTTCGATACAGGGCGCGTCGCACGTTGGGTTAGCGAAGACGCTCTGGGCTCCAGGCCGACGAGAAGCGTTTCGCTAGGCTGACAACCCAGGACCTCATCGTTTTCGCCTTGCTCTCCCCTGAGACAGAGACAGAAAGGGAGGATAAGAAAAGATGGATTGGGAGCTTTTTCCCCGATTGGTGGGGGATAGACGTTCGACAGCCTCAGCGACGTGGCAGCGGCGTGGTGTTGTAAACGTTTTGTTTCCTTGGTTTCCGGGATGTTGGTTCCGTACTTTACGCTGATGCTGAGTTGGGCAATAGGGGGCCAAAGAGAGGGAATCAAAGGACGGACGGTTGTTTCGCTTTCGATTAAACGTGCGGGAACTTGTCTTAAGTAAAGCATCCGAGATTCAGATCAGACGTTTGGCATGCTCTACATCTGGGCATTTCAAGAGCTGCATCTCAATCATTCGCAATCCTTGGCGAGGAAGTGTCAAGAAAGGGAGCCTCGAGGCACCAACTCGGCTGGTAATAAGCTCATGACAAGTCAATGGACACCTAGGTTTCGTTCGTTGTCTAGATTGCTTTCAAGTGCTTTGAGGCATGCTTTGTGCCCACGTTGGGACGCCCGCTGATGTCGTTCCGAAGGCCATGCCCCGCCGGAACGCGTGGGCAGTCATCTAGTCACGACTCGGCCAACGGCCTCGATACAACTACCAAACTCTGTTAGTGCAGACGTCGAGTGATTTTGCCATGCGCTGCCGTTCCTGGCCGTCATGAGTTGTGAGACGTTGCGAACCTGCAGAAGGATACGGGCGACAAACTGTGTACATAGGGAATGCCTGATCCCATCGTCAGTGGTCATGGAAGCTCTATCCAATCGTCGACGTCGAGAACAACGAAATGGGTCTGGTGCTTGGAGCTTGACAGCGTACGGCCGTCGCAGCCCACTTGAACAAAAGGGAATATGCATGAAGTCGTAACAAAGTCGTTTTCGACCTTCGCCTTCTCGGACCGCGAGAGACCAGTGCCGATCGTGGCCTCAATCCCAATCAGATGCCTCCCAGGCTGGCCGTACCAAGTCCAGCAAACCATAAGCCAACGTTCGCCGACCAGCCGAGAGCCGACAGCAATGTGCCAAGATCCGGGGGCTTAATGTTTGGATGAGCTCCAAAACTCTCCAACTGGCCTCGACCACCGGAAGCTTCATCTCGGTGCTGGCAGCAGATTGGTGGAACTGACGTCGGCGGCCTCGCCCTTTGATTCAAGGGATTTCGGGGGCGGGAATGTGGGGTGCGGGAAGCGTTCACGGATCGTCTCCCGCCGCCCAGTTAATTGCAGATGAAGGCACGATTAGCAGGTGAAGGGTCTCAGATGTGAGGAAAGACTCCGAGAAGCGGCGCGGCGGCACGGGTGGCTGAGGCTGGACTTTGCCCAAGTGCTTTTGATCTCTGGCCCAGTCCAAAAACAGCATTCCTCGTGCGAGAACACATGTCAGCGACGCCCCCCTACTATCGTGACCGTTTCTGCCGCCTGACTTCTCGCCGCCAGCGCTCACTTGCATCGTATGTCGTTAGCGGCTTGGAGCATGGCTAGCGCAGCGTAAGGTAGTCCCGGTGGTACAAAGTATGCCTAGCCGGACAAGACACGACGCTGCTATTCTGGGAGTTGTGCGGCGAAGCGGGACTGTTCTGAAGGTCGTGCCCATACGGATACACTTAACATTCATGTGTATGGTCAGGAGGAACGACGGATGAAGAAAAGACAGATCCACTAGACGGCTCGCTGCCAGATGTTCCTTCTCCCGTGCTCCGCGCCGAGACTAGGTGATGCAGGGTTGCATTGCGTTTAGGGGCATGGTGCTGAGAGTGCACATCAGTGTCTTCGTCAGCAACTCGGTCTTGGTCGGAAAAGGCACTTGAGAGATCCCATCGGTGCCAACTGGGGAGAATATTCCGTGTTAGCCAGACAAAATGTCACTGACGCGAACATCGCACCTCCACGCAGTCCACGCTAGGATTCCTTCGGAGAGTCCAAGTGAAATGTTAGAGGACAAATCCGAGCGCCAGATGGAGGTCCGAGATGAGGCAATGACGTCGATGATGACATCCCCAGGTACCCTTTACGGTGACCGGCAATCACCGATTACGTTCAAGTCAGCCGTAAGATTCTTCACACAACTTAGCTGGCATGGTTTATCTTGGTCCATTGACATTCACGGCATTCTATCCCTGGCTCGGTCATCGAACGACCGGTCATAGTCCCGGAGCGCTGTCCAAATGCTCGTTGAATATGGGCGTGCCCGATCACAGGTTTCGCCCTTTTGCATCGCCGCGTGTTGTTTGTGCATTGGTATGTTTGTGTTGCCGGGCTGTCTTTTTGACAGCCATAAAAAATTACGCAGTGTAGGCACAGTAGCTGTCGTGTCTGGTTGCGGTCAGCCCACGCCATCTCCCCCCTCGTCTCAAGTCAGCAGTAGCAGTGGCGGTTGCACACGAGTCTGGTGAAGTGTGCTTTTGGCTGATGTTGGTTCCGATTGGCTTCTGCTAGCACTTTCAGCCTGTGCTCTGGTCCGGGAAGGTGACGATCCCGGATCAGAAAACCCGAACAGGATTTCAGTTGAAAGACTGGTTGTGTGACGTAGAGTGGGCAGGGCAGATCTGAGTTCAGGCGGGGAGACAGGACGAAGACACAACTTCGGCGCCAAATCATGCTGCTCCCTCGAGAGTGCTTTAGTCCTTTTGCAGCTTTTCGGCTTGGAAAGGATCTCACGGTTCATCAGCCCTGCTCAGCCCGGGACCAGGTCAGGCACCTTCGTACAAACACCGCGTGTGACGCTCAAGAACCGTTCCGAGTACGGATACATAATATAGAATGCTTTGATGCGTAGAGCCAAATCTGAAAGTCAAGTCGGATGGAGGCATAGTCTCGAAACTCCAGAATCGAAACTCTGAAATTAGGCGGCGTCTCGTGCGATTAATGGGTGATTGTTGTTGGGAAGGTGCGCAAGAGAACTGCGAGATCGACATCTGCGTATCAAGCCAGCAAGGCACGTCTTTGTCGTCGAATCGCCGAGGCAGCTAAGCGCATGTAATGTGGCCCGTCTCGCAGCTTGATCCGTCGGCCATACGTTGACAATCTATTCTGAAGGAGAGACACATTTTGCCTGACGGAGCAATGAGACGAGACTGCCGAAAGAGGCGCTTAAGTCATCTGCGAAGCCGCTGAGTAGCCGGCAACAAGCCAATCAAAGCAACGGCTCGACCGCATGGAGAACACGACAGGCGTTCCGACTCCGAGTCCCTGGAGGATGCTAGGGAGTACCCAACTCCTAGTGGCGTGCATATTGACAGACTGCGTGTAGCAACTGGTAAGCCTATAGATCATGCAGCAGCTCATTCTGTGGCTGCGGCGGCGGCAACATGATGTTGCCGAATCCACTGCGGAAGCCAGGTGCTGTCGTAGCATGGTCGATTCTACACTGGTATGGTGTGGTTCTTCCGGGCCTTCGGCGATTGATCTGTTCGGGCCACGAATTCCGGAAGGGATAATGGCCTGCCCACCAGGCTTGTCGTGGTTATCGAAGGCCGTAGATGAGACGCGCGGAGAAGGGGTGACCGGGAAGAGCAAGGTTCCAAGACGACTTCGTCGACACAAAAGATTCTTGGGCAGGCGGTCAACCTACATAAGCTGGGGTCAAAACTGCAGGGTGCTGCCGGTAAGGGGAAGCACAGTCTGATGGTATCTGGACAGTATATCCGTAGCCCTTGAACTATGCAGGCATGCGGATACTGATGCTGCGAGGGTTTGAAGAGGCGAAGAAGCAGACGGGGATTCTCGAAGCGCGTTGATGGCTTGTTGGCTCGACCATGGCAGTGCGATGCCGGACAGGCCTCTCGGAGCAAGGTAGTGAAGGGTGACACCAGCGAGTTAACGACTGGGGCGTGTATGATGGCAGATCTCCACCATGTGCTGGTTCCCGGAAAGACATTCAGGTGGCTATAGTGTGTCCGTACCAGGTATCGGGACCCTGATAATTTCAGCGCGGTGGAAATAGATGACGGTGGCAGGGGATGCGGGAGCATTGGGAAATGGTAATATGGGATGGCGGAAGAAAAGGGAAGAGCGACAGGAGGGCGCGAGACAAGACAATACGAGACGAGGCGAGGCGAGACCGAAGGAGGTGACTTGCCACCAGAAGTGATTGAGGTAGAAGAGTAGGCGAAGGAAAGAGATGTGATGATGGCATAGGCAACAGCAAGTGTGTTAGAGTGTCGTTCCGGATCTTTTCTTTTGCTGGCACCGCAACTTGTCAATCAGCCATTCTGCACCTGCACCTGCGCCTGCAACTGCACCTGTACCTGCCTGCACCTGCACGGCGACCTCTTGGTGAAAGACACACTGCGGTACGGTCGGGTTGAGCTGGGGTTTGCGGCACATGTTGTTGCGTTGCATACAAGTACGCGGTGCGATGTCTGTATCCGTAGTGTACCCTCGTATGTCGGTACTCTGTACTTTGATCAGGTTCCACCTGTCGTGAGTGGAAAAAAGGCGGGGAGAATAAATTCGGTCGTGCTGTTGACCAAATGCCTCACTTGGGCAGGGGAGGATCTTCCGCACACAGGCAGGTATGCTGTGCTTGGTATTCCAATAACAGATATCCGCTCCGTGTAAATGCAGTTAGGCATACATTCCGGAGTGTTTACCTGCATAGTAGTTGTGAGTGTTCATACACCACTAGATCGATGGCCCTACAGGGGCCGCGACGGACTCCATATGCGCCGCTTACGCATAGGGAGGTTACTGTGGTAAGGTGGTGATCCCATGACATTTGGTAACCTGGAGGGTACCTTACGTACTCCACACACTGAGGTAGAACGCACCACTCTGCTGGGTTAATTGCCCTACTGCGTGCCGCGAAATCCGCCGTCCGAGTCATAATAAGCAGGTGCGAAATACAAGTCACTTGCCCCGGCTCTGTTGGACCTTGACCTACTCTACTTGTAAGCTACCTGGGTATCAGTGCAACTTGTTTGCGCTTCTCTCCTTTTGACGAGGAACATCGAGGAGCCCAGGACAAGCGGGTGACAAAAAAAATGATACACAGTAAGACTTGTCGCCAGATCTCTACTATACTCACATATAAGAATCAGGCCTAGTTTTAATAAAAAGATATATTCCTAAGAATATGAATATTAAATTGACTAGATCTGGATTTAATGAGGTTTTATTGCAATTATTTTACCATAATTGTACTGTAGTTTTGCTGCGTGAAATGTTTCTGTGTATCATTTTTTTCGTCACCCGCTTGCCCAGGAGACACTTCCCGTGTGGCCGATTCGACCCCCTTACCTCCATTCGACAGCCGGCACGAACCACAGTATGCGTATCGCATGTCAACAGAGTCAAATGCAAAAGTAAGACAACCGACTTTGTTCCACGACGTCATCTCCCAACAGAGAAAGGGCCGGCCGGACGCGAGTGACGGCGAGTGGTCGGAGGGGCGTGGCGTTTGTCTTGCCCCTTAACCCCTGTCGGCCGTTTTGCTGTTGGTGCGCAACGCAGCACACAGGATAGGACAGACACGCTACGCCGTACCTACCTACGGTTTGCAGGCGTTTGCAGGGAAATATGCTTCGTCGTGGCTCGTGCTAAGGACGAGGCGTGAATGGGTGTCTCGAGGTGCCGGAGGAATGCCAACCAGACCCACGGCGATCGCGACCTCGACCATGGCGAAGACCTCGGTGGCTCGAGGGTGACATGCCGCTGTTGGAACACTACCTGACCCTGCCCAGCCCGCCTGGCGTGCCCTACTTGTACAACGCATACTGTGACCAGTGCGTACTGTGGTAAGACACCATCTACAGCATCACTGGAGGTAGTAGACGAGATAGGGCGTCTCCTACAATAACATACGGGTGCCTTACCGACATACCTTAACTGTGTAGTAATCCGGATACATGCGTAAAGAACAGGGAGGCCAAATTGCAGAGAACAAAACGTGTCCCTGCCCCGCCCTCATTGCGGCACCATGTCAGACGCTAAAGCCATATCTGCGCACTCCATGTATCTACTGTGAATCAAGTATCAACAATACCTATCCTGCCTCCCAGCGGCAAGCGAAGACTTCTCGCCGGGTCTCTAATACCAGAAATCAAGCCTGGTTTTCAAGAAAAAGATCGAGTTTTTGCATTGCAACTACTAGATCAAATACTTTCAACAACTTTTGAAAATTATTTTATCATGAATTAAGTTAATCTTTAAACCATGTCTCTGTGTCTTTTTTTTTTGTCAACCGCTTTGAGCGGCACATGCTGAGGAGTATTTCTCATGCTTTCTGACGTGCGTGTAATCGTACTGCGTAGCTGGGGATCTTGGGGCTGGAAGGGTGGACTGGCTGGGGTTCCTGCCTCCACATGGAACATGTATATTGATGAAGTGCGGGTAGGCGGTGTACACACAGTATACCTAGTCCTCTCTGGGGCTCTGACTGGACTTGGACAATGTATCCGTAATTCCCATGGTATTGCCAAAATTACAGCAAGAGGAGGGGGCCGGGGGAGATGAGCAAACCTGGCTGACGAGATGGAGCCCGCACGCGGCACATGCTCTCAAGGTTTATTTGTGACCAAGTATGCAGACGCACCGCAGCTCGAGAGAAAATGCGGGAACAGGGCGAGGTGGAACGCATAGGAGAGGCATTTGCTGTGCCTTTGAGAATGTAGGGCCCTCGTTGAGAGCAGGTGAAATTCACCTCAAGGGTGTACCGTAGGTATCCGTACTCCGCACCTACTCGATAGTGTCTACCTACCTAAACAGTAGGTATGGTTCCCAAAATCGATCAATGACGAGTGACCAAGGTACCTGAGATAGGCACCTACCCAGATGGTACTGTGTAGGCGGCTACTGTTGAGGCAAGGAAGGTACTACGTAGGCCCAGCAGTGGATGCTACGACGGGAGGGCAAGGGAGCAGGAACGGGAAGGAGAGATAAAAGCTAATGGAGATGCAGGAATGGCATCTTGCATGTCGTTGCATCGTGGCTCTCACTTTCCTCGCCTCGACTTTTGTCCGTTACCGCCCACGGCTGGTGTCGACGGCGTTTTCGTCTTTTGACTTTCGGCTCCCATATGGATAAATACTCGAAATCAGATCGTGATTGACTGCGGGACGAGCAACAAGGCTTAGACTGCTTTGTTGAACTCGCCTCGTTACTTGCTTAGCAATCGCCAGTGTCTCTAACTCGCCTTGCCGCGCATACCCGGACACGTTGCTTCCCTGGGGTGGTTCAAGATCCTGACCATGTTCCTCACCATGATGGGGTTTTTACATGGAACAGCAAAAAAGTATCCGTAGCCGTCCGTACCTTGATTATCCTGCACCTCCTGTCTTGCTTGCTTCTGCTTCTGCTTCTGCTCCCCTGCCTGCATGCCACGCGCCGTCACTTCATTACTGCCAGGTGAGGTATGTCGAGTAAGCTCGTCGAGCACCTTCTTTTGTCACCTTAGCTCTCTAGTATCATGGCTCAGTATCCAGATTGAAGAAGCAGGAGAATTCAGTCTGTGTCTTCAACGTGACCTCAATTTTTGCATTAAATTTGTACTGATCAGTCTGATCAACGTTACTCAGGTGACATCTTTCTATCTGGTCCTATAGTGTCTGAGTCTCCTGGTTGGTATAGGTCACTTACCTTGTCTACCTGCGCCGGTACCTACCTCACCTCAGAACTAAGCACTTACTGGGGTGCTGTGTCCTCGACTCCAAGCCCCTACCTTTAGTTGCACCACAGCCGCACTCTACACGTCCAGTCCAGCAATTCAGCCCAGTCCACGTTCAAAATCCACTCGAGTCAACCTGCCTTACATTATTAGCGATCCTTCACTCCTGCTGTTCCATCTGTGGTGCTTCGTAAGGTCAGGTACCACTACCCTTGCTTCGACCCAAGTGCGGAAGAGTGTACCTACGGCACAAGGGCTTGACCAGGTCTGGCAGGAGCCAGGAGCCAGGAGGTAGGAGGTACGACCACCCCTAAACTAGAGCCAAGGAGACAAGTACCGCCTACCTTATCGAGAGAGAGAGGGGACATTAGCTAAGGCTCCTACTTTCCTTGCACCCCCAAACGAAACGCTACTTACCCAGGTAGGTACTCTGAGGTGTAGTAAGTAAGGAAGGTCACCTTACCTCACCTAAAGGTACTCTTCCTTCCCTTTCACTTCCATCACGTCTGTTCCTTCTCCCACTCTCTCATCCCAGGACTCTCTCTGTATTCAGTCCTCTTCCTGTATTTTCCCGCCGATGCCCATTTCAGATCGACACTCCGCTTCCTCCTGCTTCTACGCGTTGACGACAGAGAAAAACAGGATTGCACATCTCAACGACCTCACTCGACAGGACGAGGAGAGGTTTCGTCAGCGACGCCTTGTCAGCACCGAACCAACCCCCTTTACCCAGTAGACCCTTTCTTCCCCCCATCGTTATTTCGCGGTCCACTGCCCGAGGCACCCCGACGGCCACTGTCCACTGGCTGCTGCCCACTGTCGGCCACTCCTGTCGCTTTTGCGTCCACGACCCCGACCTAAACTCCACACCCATCCTTTCGCCTCCTTCCGCCGACGACACTCTGTCTCTTCTCATTCTCAGTCGCCCGCCCGCCGCACTGCGAAGAGAGTCAGCCAATTCTTCCCTTCCGAACGACGTCTCCTGCGCTGAATCGGATAGAACGAAGTCGTCGCTCTTGGTCTTTATGTCCGTTGTCGATACTATTGCACGTTCATAGCAGCAGCAGCAATTATTTGTCCTGTCGTCGGACCACCACTTTCTTCCCCAGCACCGACTCCCCCCTCGTTCGCCAGCCCTCGGAGCGAGATTCGACCACGCTGAGCCGTGTCCCCGCCTCCCCGACCGCGTCCTGACTACGTTTATCACCTCGAAGTCTTCGCCTCGCTGTCGGCTTCGGCTGCCTCTTCGCGACTCGGTGAATCCCGGCCTCGCTCGATTGCCTTCGTTCTCTTTGCCTGTCGACTCACCCTGGTCACTGAAGCCGAGCCAGGACTCGCTCCATGGAAAGTCGGGCGACAACTGCTGAGTCGAAGCATACTTATCCGTCCACTCCCTGGATCCACCATTCTGCGATTTCGTCCACGAGCGCGTCTTTCGGTCCCGGCCACTACGCCGACGCTTCGTCTCGCGTCCCCGCCCAGCTAGAGTTCTGGCCCCTTCTCTTTCCTCACCAAGCATCCCTCTACCAAGCACAGCTGCTGCACTACACCAACCTCATCTCACCCGGACGAGGAGGCGGATTGCAGCAGTCACAACCGCTTCCTCAGACGACCGTGGCGACCCCTCATCTGCAGGCGGCCCCTCGTTCCCGCTCCTCCTCCAAGGTGTCGAACAAGGACGGTTCCGCGACCAGGGGCACACAAGGAGGCCATGGGAATAGGGGTGTGCAGAACAAAGACAAGGCCGATCGTGCTGTCATAACAGTCAAGGACGCTCCGCTCACGATGCAGCAATCTACTCAACCGGAGCTGTCTCATCCCCTGCCCGCTCGCCCTGCGGCCAGGCCCTCCAATGGCCAGTCTCATTCCAACTCGATGCCGTCGACACCGCAGCAGCATGCTAGGAACTTCTCCTTCGAGTCACGCGAGCCTTCTCCAACCGCTACGAATAACCACTCGCCCCGCTCTGCCTACTCCGAGACCAACACCAACCTTCCGTCATTACGGCCTCTCCCTCCACGGCTCGGCGGCTGTCAATATGAGACCTCGCAGGCGAACTCTCGACGAAGAATGCCCTACAACCTCGGGAGCGACAAGCTGGATACTACCGACCTCGACAAGCTCAAAGCCAAACTCAGCGACGATGAAGAGAGAAAGTTGACAACAGATATGGGCGAGTTGTACGACAGGTTAATACCCACCTCCGAGGTTGAGAAGAATCGCAAGAAGCTTGTCGTCAAGTTGGAAAAGATATTCAATGATGAGTGGCCTGGAAACGACATTCGCGTGCACTTGTTCGGCTCTTCTGGCAACCTGCTATGTTCTGATGACTCTGATGGTTCGTGTCACATCAACTCTGCCAGGGTACCTCTGGAATGAATGTAGACGCTGACCTGAGCGACAGTTGACATTTGCATAACGACTCCGTGGAAGGAGATGGAGGGTGTCTGTATGATTGCGAGTCTTTTGGCACGGAGTACGTTATCCTACCCAGACCCCCTCCCCCTAGGGACTGCTGCTAACCATTGTCGCAGAGGGCATGGAAAAGGTTGTCTGTATATCTGCCGCCAAGGTCCCGATTGTAAAGATCTGGGACCCGGAACTGGGTCTTGCATGTGACATGAACGTCAACAACACACTGGCTCTGGAGAACACGCGAATGGTTAGGACATATGTCGAGATCGATCCGCGGGTGAGGCCGCTGGCCATGATCGTGAAGTATTGGACGCGGAAAAGGATAGTGAACGACGCTGGTATGATGCACTGCGTGCCACCGCTGAACGACTTCTGCTAACTACGCCAGCCTTCGGTGGCACACTCAGTTCGTACACCTGGATCTGTCTGATCATTGGATTCCTGCAACTTCGAGACCCGCCAGTTCTCCCTTCCCTACACCAGAGACAGCACCAGAAGCTCGCGAAAAAAGCCGGCCCGGACAACTCATTCGCTGATGATATCGACAAGCTGCGGGGGTTTGGGGACAAGAACAAGTCTTCGCTCGGCGAACTGTTGTTTCAATTCTTCAGGTTCTACGCCCACGAATTTGACTATGACAACGACGCAATATCTATCCGCCTGGGGAAGAAGATAACAAAGAAGGAAAAAGGTTGGCACATTGGCTTGAACAATCATCTTTGCGTGGAGGAACCTTTCAACACGGTCCGCAACCTGGGCAACACGGCAGACGAGTACTCGTTTCGTGGTCTCCATCTGGAGCTGCGCCGAGCGTTTGACCTGGTTTCCAACGCGAAACTGGACGAGTGTTGTGAGCAGTACGTGTTCCCCAAGGAGGAGCCACCGACATTTCAGAGGCCGGCGCAAACCTCACGACCGGTCATGATTCGCAGCTCGTCTCAGCAGCACTCTGGCAGAGGAGGTCGTGGTAACTATCGGGGAGGGCGTCACTCCAACAACTTTCATCGCAACGGCAACTCGAATCGTAGGGCTTCTTCGAGTGTTGCATACGACACTAACACGCTGTACATGCCTCCGGTGCAGACCATGGCGCCGCAGGACATTGCCTGGTATACGCAGGCGCAGTCTCACCAGATCCAGTATCCCGCGCTTGTGAGTGCAGCCATGGCCGCCCAGCTTCAGCAAGAAAGTAACATTCGCCTCCAGCTCTTCAACCAGTCCCAGGTTTATCATCAGGTCCAGGCCCAGATGGCCGCCCAGATGCATGCGGCACAGAGGATGCAGACTTCTGCATCGAGCGCGCAACAGGGTGCCAATAGGCCTAGGACGAGCTCTTTCGACAACCCGCCTCTGAGTGCTCCCATCGCCACCCCGGAATGGTACGGCATGTACAGCGGCGTTCCCATCCCCGCTGCAGCATTTTACGGTCAGGCCGGCCCGGCTACCCAGCAAGGCGTACAGTATCCGTCCTCGCCTGCGGCAGCCACGCCAACCCCCGAATTCCGTCGGGGCTTGCAGAGATCGTCTGTGACCACGGAATCAGGTGCTTCGACATCGGGGAGCTCATTGAGGTCTCAGTCGCAGCCTGCCTCGCGGTCTGCCGTTCCGGGACAGCCTGCACAAGGCTTCCCTGGCTCCGGCACACCGACCGCCAGCAGCTCAAATCCTGCCAGACAGGTGAACGGAGTGCCGATTCCGAGTTTCATCCCGGACGACGCCGATTATGAAGAGGCACCGTCACGACCAACAAGCAACTCGCCAAACTCTGACGAAGGAGCGGCATACTTGGGCTATTATGTGGACAAGACGTCTACTCCGGCGCAGTCGCAGGGGACTCCCAGTGCCCTCGCCCTGGGGGATGTCTCGCAGCCCAGCCAAGGACGTCGGAGATTGTCGACTGAGGTTCCACAGACGATTCTGGACCGGCGCATGCGAAGAACGTCGCGCTCACCGTCTCCTCTGGGCCACTCACGTACATTCTCTGTTGGCACGGCTGCTGCGAACGGGCAATCAACAGCACCGACCCCCACGAATGGTCGGACGGCTTCGAGGCCGTTGATCGTCAACGGCACCGGATCGTCTCTGCGTACAAGCTCTACTGCTTCGCAACGGCAACAACATGCAGTACAGGCGAGCTCCTATGCCGCCGAGGACCCTGCCGTTCACGACAGCACTCTCCAGGTTCAAGGACTCGGTATCAGCGGCTTTGCCCAGGATGCTGTCGACGGGCATCAAGCTATCACACCAGACGCTGCGCAAACGCCTGTTTCTGAGCGACCTCCTGTCATTGTCAACGGCACCACGACGCCCTCATCGATCCACACACCCCCTACATCATCGCCTGCCTCTGCCCCTCGATCAGGCGACGACCCTTCGTTTCGCGATAGGATTGCCCTGCTTTCGATGAACCAGTATGGCTGGGCCCCACAAACTCAAATGCAGCCCGAAGGGGTCAACGGCAGCCAGCTGGCTCTTCGCCAGCGGAACACACGTCAACAGAACGGTGTGATTGCACCTCTCGATCTCGCTACTCGCGAGAACAGGATGAATGGCCCTCAGCTAAGTATTGACGCACAGCACCTGTCCCCAATCAACGAGACGAGATCTCCGTCTCCGACAGTTGTCAGGAAGGGAGAGTATGCTTCGAGAAACGACCAGTCCCTCGCTGCAGCCCAAGCTACGCCCTCAGCGGGACACATTGACTCTGTGGCGTCCGGCCCAAGACCGCATGCTTCCAAGGGACCAGCGGCGAAGGAGTTCAAGCCGGCCACGAACACGACGCAAGCTTCAAAGTCTCCCCAAGTTCAGCGACCAGTTCAGAGTCAAAACCAGGTTCCAACTCTGCCGCCAGCGCAATTGGCAAGAGTCAATGGGATCAGGGAAAACGGCCATGGGCACGGCCGCGTCAAGAGCGAGAGTCACGGGGGTGAGGGTGTTTGGCAGAAAGCCACCAAGGGCAGGAAGAAGGGTGGAGAAGGCAGAGGTCAAGGTGGCGTGTTTGTCCCGAGTGAGCAGCCACCAAAGCTGGACGCGGATCGCAAGGGGGGCTAGACGTCGATGGCAGCCTCCCCTGGCTTCCACGGTCTTCAACGGCTGACTGGGCGTAAGGCGCATTAAGAAAGCTAGATTTGCTTTCTTGGATATGAAGAAAAAGAAGAGGCTGGAGAGCTGGCTCAACAATGGTATAGGATGGTCTAGTAGGTTCTAGGACTGTGTTGGACAGCCGTTCAGGATTGGAGGATGTCGCACCATTGTCGCATTACGGAGTCCAGGCAGGAGATGGCAGGGCTGGAAGGCGCTGGAATAAGCCCCTTTGCAGTCTTGGCCTGCAGCACCACTCCTTATCTCACGACAAGCACACTAACGCCAAAAAGCAGCCAGAGGCAGCAACAGAGTGTTCCAAACACAGCAAAGATGAAGAGGATTGGTGAGCTGTTTGCTTATATCAAAAGTCGGACAAGCCATGGCCCAGTTGCCATGTTCACCAGAGGTGGCAGAGGGGCCAGTTGTGTTATACCAGGGCGGCAGGGTCTGATTATTTGTCTCATTGCATCTGCAGCAACGGTCTACGGTATGGGTTACGGTTCAGGCATGCGGCACTATTTCCTTGTTTTATTTTCATCAGAGACATACCATGGGGACAAAGGTACATGGGCAAGGAAAGAAAGGAGGGAGCAGGGACAGAGGGTTAGTGGACATGGCAGCTCCAGGGCCAAGACGTCCCAGGTACGCGGCAGGGAAGAGTAGGACACGTTGTTTGGAGGAGGGTTCAAAATCAGCATGGTCGCATTATAGGAGCGGCAAAAGATATCAATGACCAGTGTCAATGTAGGCAAATAGACGGAAAGCGTTAAAAGACATGACTCAGCGATTGCGTTGGTGTGGCTTGCAGTTGCACTGTTACAATTATGTAGCTAGTTGACCAAGAATGTCTATATCGGTCATCTTTTGGACTTGAATTTGAATTGACAAGCTGTTTTCATTGATGGTTCTTTAGTAAAGTGCAAATCAGACCTGGAAGTGACGTGGTGGAACAACCAAGTCTCTCAGCCCTGCAGGGCCGAAGGGCCTATTGTTTGAGTGTTTCGTTTCTGGCAGCTGTTCGACTCATCCTCCTGACATGATGCATTCCTTTGGGCCAAGCAGAGAGGCATTGGCTCGTGGTTTGATTACGGGCGAGTGTCGAGCTGGACATTTATGGAGGGCGTTCCGGCGCGGCGGTTATTTCCGGAACCCCAGACGGGATAACAAGGCCGCTTGAGCCCTGCCACATTTCATCCCTTCCTCCCACCAAACGTCCGGTGCGCTTACGCCTCGTCTTCCTGTCATCCCCAATTCGACGTCGGCGGCAATGGACCGCACAATTCCCGGGAACGAGCAAGAGGGCCACCGTCATGGAGACGACGGCTCGGATTCCGCAAATGGCAGCCACGACTGGGAATCGCAAGTGAGGCTGCTCGAGAGTCTCACCCGGCGAGTCACCGCCGCTCTGACGGGGGGCGCAGATGCCGGGTTCAAGGAGTACTTAACGGCGACGGGGCACGTCGGAACCTGTCGGGGGCTGCTACGGGCCACGGCGGAGGAGGCTGCGCGCGGGCCAGAGGTCGGACGGCGGCGTCGGGAAGTGTGCGTTTCCGCGGTGGAAAGGTGGAGGGGATGCGTCGCGGACGTGCTGGACGCGTTGCGGACGGCGCTGGGCGCAACGTATCGGAGCTACGACCCGGATGCGGCGGACGAGGTGCTGGGTTCGCTCTTCGCGGACGTCGAGTTCCGCGCGGCGGCGATTCAGCAGATGCGCAAGGCCAAGATTGGCAGGGCGATGCCGCCCGACTTCTCGCGGGCGCGGTACGACGTGCGGTTCCGGAACCACGACCGCGTGAGGGCGGAGTTGAGGGAGCTCGAGGCGGTGGTGGCGGCTGGCGGACGGGATGTTGTGGAGTACGACGTGAGTCCCCGCGGGGATGCCGTGTTGGAGTTTGAGGGGCCGAGGTGCGTGAGGAGGTACATGGTCGTGTCGT
This sequence comes from Colletotrichum trifolii, assembly GCA_004367215.1. Taxonomy (NCBI): domain Eukaryota; kingdom Fungi; phylum Ascomycota; class Sordariomycetes; order Glomerellales; family Glomerellaceae; genus Colletotrichum; species Colletotrichum trifolii. The sequence goes on along the minus strand of RYZW01000289.1, from coordinate 5,490 downwards.
GGGTTCTGGCGGAAACGTCGCCCGTGTTTGCGAGGAGGGTTGCCGACGAAGGGGGAGAGTGCGAGACGAGGGTGTGGAGGGACGGGAGCGAGGTCAAGGTGTACAGGATGCCGCAGGTTGAGGAGGATCGGGAGGACGCGCTGAGGATTCTGCTGCACGCGGCGCACATGCACAACGACAAGATCCCGCGCGAGGTGAGTTTTGAGAGGTTCGTGGCGGTGGCGGAGGTTTGCTTGCGGTACGAGTGCACGTCGCCGCTCGAGGTCGTCGTGGAGCACCGGTGGCTGCCGGCGTGGATCCACAAGGGGAGCGAGGAGATGCCGGACGGGATGCTGTTGATTTCGTACGCTTTTGGGTTGAGGCAGCTGTTTACGAGGATGAGCAAGACGGCGGTGATGAACGTCAGGGATGAAGAGGAGTTGAGGGGGAAGCCGTGGCCACCGGGGTTGAAGGACAAGGTGTGGGCGCTGAGGACGGCCAAGATGGAGCAGGTTTTGGCGTGTTGCGAGGACGTGGTGAGGGGGTACATGAGAGGGCCGTCGAGGGTCGTGGAGGATGCGAGGGCGAAGGGGATGGATGTCGGGAAGCGTGGGGTGACGGAGAGCGGAGGGAGGGGGGAGATCTCGAGGCCGACATTGGTGTTGAGCAGCACGCCGAGATGCCCGCGAGGGGATCACTCGTGCGACGCGACGAATCTGGGGTGGTTGATGATGATCCTGGGAGAGTTGCAGTTGCTCAGCACGGTGGTGAGGGACGGGGTGATTGGGCACCTCGGGACGGAGATGCCGAGGAGGAGTTTGGCCGAGCTGGTGGAGTTGCTTAGGACGATGCCGAGTCCGCCGCAGGGCCTGCACCGGGGCGGAGTGTGTGATCCGGCGCCGGTCTTCCGGGCGGCCGTGAGCGATGTGTACAACAGCGTGTCGGGACTAACGTTGTACGATGTCAGCGGCGCCCACGGATGGGGTTTGTCGAAGCAGCGGTCGGGGGAGCCGCAGCTTGTGTTGAGGAAGGGGTACAAGGCGGAGGAGAGGAAGAGGGTGGAAGTCGGCGACGATGTGAGGCTGGAGATTCTAAAGGGAGTTGACGAGGTGGAAGAGATGAGGAAGGCAGCGTCTATGGACAAGGCATTCTCGAGGGTGTTTAAAGAGAACGAGGATGCGCTGGTAGGGAGGTTAATGAAGACGCACAGGAGGAAGACGTTGACGAAGTTGACGTCGGTGGATCTTGGTCAGGGTCCAAAGATTGATGGGAATGTGGAGGGGAGACCATGGGACTCTGGGAGTTCTGGCGAAGCACCCGACGAGAACTTTGAGGATAACCCAGGAATAGAGGGCGTCGGGGATCAAGGGACAGTGGGCGACTCTGTTGACCCTCGCGAAGAAAACACGTCGAGGATGGACGACGAGGAAGATGGACACATCCTCTCGCCAGAATCTCCACGCCGACGCTCTCAGAGCCACGAGCCACATGCATCAACTCTCGCCACGAAGGAGAGGTTTCGGAGAAGCGATCCAGCATTTGTCGAGGGGAAGATGCTGTTGGAAGTGGAAGGCAAGCAACTCAGGATATAGAGGGACAGGAGAGTCGGGCTCGTCCGCGACGTTGGATGACATGGTGGTGTTAGCATGGCTTGGAAGTTCTCTTCGCACACCCTGCTGTCACAGACGATGTTGAAAATGACAGCCATTTACGGCAACGGCCAGCAGATTTAGATACTGAACGCCCGAGAGTACAAAGAAGGAAGGAAACTAAATATATAAAAGTTCAGTCAGTCGTCTCTGATATCCCTCTGTTATTGCTGAGGGATCGACAAGTGGAGTGTTGAGAAAGGCAGCAAAGCTACTTAGTAAGTCAATAGCCAGTATCTTTCAACAATCGATGCGGCGGACATAGCTCAGTTGGGAGAGCGTCAGACTGAAGTCAACTTCAATCACTTAATCTGAAGGTCGTGTGTTCAATCCACACTGGCCGCAACTGCTTTTTTAATTTTTGCTTGTTCTGGTCCCAGAAGTGTTTCATTTTCCTCACGTCCACAGGTAGCAACTATTTTTCGTCAGAATGGACGAATGCGCGAGCTGATGTGACCCACAAAAGTGAGCGACTCACTGAGACATTCTCACAAGGAACACGCATAACTCTGAAGGAATCCGATCATAGGTAAAATGTGCGAACTTCTGTCAAATTTGGGTAACGGGCCACTCTCAGATCCAATTGATCGCAGCAGGTACATGTTAACTATCACTCTCATTCAACGCCCTTCAATCATTATCAAAATCTTTGGTATCAAACTCATAATTCATACATTTTACTGCCTCGGCCTCACTTTTACCGTCCATCACCGCACAGAGCACGAATCGATCCCCGTCGACATCATCCCTACACGCCCCTGAACCCCGTCTAGGCATACGGCCAGTTCTTGTTAAACGTCACACAGCTTCCGTTTGCGTGCTCGGCAATGTCCTTGTCGGTGAGGAACACACAGTACTTGGCGACGGCGGCGGGGTCGAGTCCCGTCTCGCCGCGCTTGTACTCGGGCAGCGCGGCCGTGGTGCGCGCCATGCCCGTCTCGTTGATGCCCTGGGCGAAGGCGTCCATGATGTTGGTGGTGTCCATGCCGCCCAGCAGCAGGGCGACGGAGTAGATGCCCTTGTCGCCGTAGAAGCCGGCCGTGTTCTTGGTGACGGCGACGAGGCCGTGCTTGGAGGCCGTGTAGGCGACGCCGGCGCTGAAGCCGCGCGTGCTCGCGTTGGAGCCGATGTTGATGATGAGGCCCGGGGGCCCGCCGTAGCCGGACCGCGCGCCCTGGGCGAGGAACTGGTTCACGGCGGCCCTCGTCGTGAGGAAGGGTCCGGTGAGGTTGACGGCGAGGACCGAGTCCCAGGTGTCCTTGGAGCACTCGCCCGCGGGGTCGAACCTGTCCATGACGCCGGCGTTGTTGACGAGCACGTCCAGGCGGCCGAAGCGCTCGACGGTCGCGCTGACGAGGTTCGCGACGGAGGGCTCGGAGGAGACGTCGGCGGCGACGGCGTGCACGCGGCCGGCGTAGGTGTCGCGGTGCTCGGCTACGGTGGCGTCGATGCGGGACTGGTTGATGTCGGAGATGACGACGTTGGCGCCGGCGGCGAGGTAGGCTTCGGCGATGAACTTGCCGAGGCCGCCGCCGGAACCCGTCACGATGACGGTTGTGCCGGTGTGGGTGCCCATTGTGAGGTTTGAGGGTGTGTTGTGAGGAGATTTATGTGAGGGGTTGAGTTTTTGAGGGAAGTGAGGTGAGTTTCGGATGGCGAGTGAGTAAAAGGTGAGATTGAGGGTCGAGTGAAGCTAGCTGGCTCCCAGCTGATAATGACGATCGATGCGTGAAAAGAGTCTGGAATGCCTTAAGTAGGCCTGCCCGCCCGTCCAGTCGCGGCCATGGTCTGAATTGCACCTGAGGGCCTGAGGGGCACACGGCGGGGCATTTCTTGCGGGGAATTGGATGCGAAATCCAACTCGGTGGCGTCACGACGCCGTTGACGTGCTCTCGTGGGTACTCCATGGCTGGCTTTTCTTCGCTCCCATTCCACCGTCGCCCGGCATCATGTCTCGATCTTCAGTTGAGTCGTATTCGTTTAGTTTGAGTTGACGACGCGCAAAAATCCCCCCACCGAGTTATCTTGACCGCCTCAGCATACCGACCGGCATCCCGATTCTTGGGTTACTCACTCGGGGAAGCCCGTTAATTACAAGGCCGCCGTTCCCCACGATCTCCGAATTTGGCAGGGTTGAGATGGTGGCACCAGCAGGTTGGGTGTGGTTGGCTGGTTTGCCTTTCCTCGGACGGATGGGGAATACGAGAGTCGCACAGAGTGCTGACTGCAGGCCATGCGAGTCGAGATCAGGGCCGCAGCACTAGGCTTGTAATTACCCACCCCATGGGTACCCACGGGTTACCCAGATAATAGTGTTGGTTTATCCGGAGGGNCAGATAATAGTGTTGGTTTATCCGGAGGGTAACGCACGCCATACGTGATCTCGTCGTACGGGTGCAAAAGGGTCTGGTATTCGTTGTTTTTTATTGTTACGTTACGTGCCTACGCGTAGGCACGTAAGGCTCTAGATCTACGGTGTGGCAGTTGCTTACTACTGCCATGGCACTCGGCTACGGCTGGCGACGGGTGTTGCCAGGGGGGCATGAGGGCATACGGCCACGTATGCCCTACGCCTATGGGGCGTATAGACACGTATGCCGAATTGCGTATAGAGGCGTATGCGCCTCAGGCGTTAATGTATGCTTTATAGTATAGTGTTACTGATACTAGCAACTCTTTCTTTTTACTATATACCTCATATACCTCTATTTACATATAAAAGCTAGTACTAAAAATACTATAATTACATATTAAAAATACTATTAAAATAGCATAGATAATAAATATAAAATAGCGTTAAAAATAATCCTTTTACCCCTTACCTAATAATATCCAAATACCTATATTATCTACTCTACTCAAGTTACCTATCCCTCTATTTAAATAGTTATATAATTCGAATTAATAAATCTCTTAAAAGTATAGTTTAGTATACTTTTCGTAAAAGTATTAGTAATATTATTATCTCTATTAATTTACTATACTTTATAAAACTCTTATTACTTATATAATTACTTTAATACTATAATATTAATTATTAAATACTTCTTTTTAGTAATACTAAGCTTTATGAAATATTCATAGAATAAATATAAGTTAGTATAGATAATTATTAGGATATAAGGGAGGTTTTAGTATTTAAAGATCTTCTTAAGTATTATAATAATAATATATATAAAATCTATACTAGTTATTATAATATAAATTTCTAAAATAAATATACTCCTAGTAACTCTTTTATTTTTAATAGAAGAATAATATATAAAATTACTATAAAAGTTAAACTAGCTATTACTAATTACTATCTCTTAACCTAGGATTATTATAAATCCTAGTTAAAATAAGAAATCAGTATTATTAGCAAAAAAGCTATTAATAAAAATATAGAAATACACCTTTAAAAAGTTAAATAGCATAAAATTAAAACTATAATTAAAGTACTCGATTTACTACTTAAAACGCTTATTCAGAGTAGTAGTATTATTAGAAGAAGGTTATTACTCTTATGTAGTATATAAGAGGTCGAATAATACTTCAGGTTAATATATCGAGGTAAAGTATACCCTATATATATATTATTTAATATATACCTTCTTAAATACCTTAAACATAATATAAATATTAAGGAGTACTAGCTTTTACCCCTAATATTTTTAATATAAGTAGAAGGTATCACTATCAAAGCTCAAGATACCTCTATTAAATACTAGAAAAATAGTTACTATAAAGGTTATCTTTAACTTTACTTTAAATAAAGCTTTTTAGAACTCCTTATCCTTATAATATAAGAAAGTAACATCAGAAAAGCTAAAAATATTATTAATTTATATATTTATAAAGTTAAAGTTATTATTAATATAGT
>RYZW01000288.1:0-47570 GCA_004367215.1 Colletotrichum trifolii | reverse complement strand
AAATGAGGCAAGAGCCGATAACTGGGTGCAACTACCTTTAAAGGGTCCCGGAGAGGCATATGACTTTAAATAGATCAGAGACCTTCAATACAACCACATCATTATTATTTCTCTTAATTAAAGAGATAATAAATAAAAGTATAATAGTCTAGATTTCTATAAATTCAATATACTTAACTTCTTTATTTATAACTTAAACTTAGTTCTTACGATTATAAGAATTTGTAATATTTGAAATAATAATTAGTTCTAAAAGAGTATTAATAGATAGAATATAACAAACTATATAAAGATTTCTATTTCTATCTATAAATAAGTTATTATTAAAGTTATATTAACTAAAATTAGTATAAAGAACTAAAAAGAAATAATCTTTAACTATAAAGAATATATTCTCTTTATATAAATGATCTTTATAGTTTGTTTTAAATTTATAACTTAGAAAAAGAATTTCTATAGAAAGAATAAACCTTTTAAGAATACTCTTATCATTAATTTCTATAGAGCTATTAAGATAAGTTATAAGATAACTATTTAATTTCTTAGTAAAAAAAAGAATTAAATTATTATATTTTATAACTTTATTAGGAAGAAGAGGTAAATCAATATCTTTAATAAAACATCGATTAAATTTGATTTTAACTAGATTCATAGAAGATTTAGAATTAAGTTAGTTAGATTTACTCTTTAATCTAAATTAATAAGGCTTAGTAGATACTAAAAGAATACTATTATTAAAAATAGTTAAATCTTTTGTAAATTAAGAATTAAACTAGTTTTCTAAGATTATAATATCTCTAGACTATATGATATCTCACGATTGGAAATCCTAAACTAAATAAGTATTAAAACTATAAATAACTATAATACTTTTCTTTAACTTAAAGCTTGATTTCTTTAGATACTTATATTTAATCTTACAATAATAGAAATTACACTATACTTTTATATTAGAAATAAGAGGTTTCTTCTTATTTTTTAATTTATAAAAAGTTTTAAAATTAAAAAAAATATATAGTATTCTATTATAAAGATATATAAAAACTAATATAGTTTAAGTTTAAAGATAAAGTAAAAGACTAGAGTTATAGAGAAAGGTTCTAGCTTTATTAAGAAAGGTTCTAATAGTTTTCTTAATTAATCTATTTAGTTTAAAAATATATAGTAATCTTATATTATAAATGATACTATTATTTGACTAAATAACTTTAAATCTATTATTGAAGAATTTAGAACTACTATTAATATTAACTTCTTTAGTTCTTTTATTATGATTATTATTATTAGTTATATTAATAGACTTTTTAAGAACTAAAGTAATTTCTTTAGAACTTTTAATTTTTAATACGTTTTCCTAGATACATCTATTATTCTTATCTATAAATAAGATAAAGTATTTATAGTAATTATAAGTTCTTAGAATAATAGATGTATTTAAATCTAAACTAATATAACTAAAATATTTAAACTTCTTAAAAGTATTTAAATCTTTATTTACTTTATTAGTAAATTTACTTTTTAGGTAAACTTTATAAATAAGTAGTTTATTACTTTTGCTATATTACTAACTAATATTATTCATAGTACTCTTAATTTACTTAATACTATTACTCATATAACCTATTTAGTTTTACTAGAGTTTTAAGTTAATAATACTTTTATTAATAATAAAAAAAACTAAGTTTGTATTACTATTATTAAGAATATAAAACTTATATATGTTATTAATTTTAATTCTAATAAGTAATAATTTATCTCTTTTAATATTGAAGACTATAAGTTTTTTGAAGAAGATAAATAAAATTCTAATAGAATTAAGTTTAGGTTAACTTAATAAATTATTACTTTATTTGGTTACTTTTGCTCTGTACCTGGAATAGTATTTAAGTTCTTTACCCTATATATGGATTTATCTATAAATTTTACCCGATAATAGTATTCGTGCTAATGCTAGCTTATAACTAGTTAAAATAGTAATGAAATTACTTATTNGTTAAAATAGTAATGAAATTACCTATTATTGTAGATAATTATGCCTCTGGTTCTGATATTTAACCCTATAGTAGTAGAAGACCTTATAGTAATAGTCGGGGAAAGCTTTATTAAAACTAGCTAGGGTTTAATATATATAGCTAAAAGTAACTATTAATATTATAAGGTTGAGAACCTTTTTAAACCTCTTAAAGATAGAATAAAATAGAGTACCTATTTTGAGATGTAAGAGCTAGGTATTCTATAATTTATCGCTTTTCTATAACTTTTATAATAGAATCGAAATCTCCTCGAAATCTATATAGCTACTTATAAAAAGATAACTATAAGATAAGTATAGAAATATCTAGCTATAACTATTATAACTAAAACTATTAGTATATTAGACTAGGCCTTAATAAAATCATTCTGAATACTACGATTGAAAGGTAATTTATAAATATTTAAAAGAAAATTATCTAGCTATTCTATAAGCTACTATACTAAGCTAATAATATTAGTAACTAGGTATTAATTAGATAATACTTTAATATTAATACTTTATTATAATATTAGTTACTAGATATCTTAGAGTATTATAATATTATAATTATAGAAGTTTTAAAAGTTATCTAGCTATACTAGAAGTATTTATATCTATATAAGTATTATTTATATATTAGCTATACTTAATATATTACAATTGTTTGCTAATAAGAGTAGGCTAAGTCCTATTATACTTATATAGAGATTATGAGTTAGCTTATATTAGTAGTAGAGAACTTTTATATTAGTAGTATAAAGTCTTGTCTTAGGAGTAAGTAAGGTTTAGTTTATAATAGGGATATTAAGGTTGCGGATATTAAGGTTATAATAAATGTTTAAATAGAATGCTTATAGTTAGTAGTAATTAAATATCTCGAGATATTTGAATTATATATAGCTGTGAAGGTATAAGGGTGTGAGGGTATGAGGTTGTCGTGGAAGGAGTTATTAGTTATTTATTATTAAAAAGGTTAATGTGGGGCGGGTATGCTAGCTATAGCTATAAGGGGTTCAGCTCCGGATTAACTAGGGGCTGGCTATAGTAGTTAGTAGGGGGAAGTAGGAAGGCTGAAGTTGTACTTTAGGGGGTAATATATCTACTAATAGTCATAGTAGAGAGCGAGCTATCGGTTCCTCCTATAAATTATTACTTAACTATAATATAAAATAGATATTACTTAAAAGATATTTAATTTTATTTTTAAAAATAATTTTTAAATTACTTTTTAGAGTTAGGATAATCTCTTTAATATCTCTTTATTTAATAGGTTTTAAAACTCTTATTTTATTATATAAAAAAGTATAATCCTTAACTATATAAATAGTAGCTCTAGTATTATTATAAAAAGAAATTATTTTATTCCTATTTTCAGAATGACTAATTTCTTAAATCTTTTTAGAAATTAAAAAAACTAAAATAATATTAATATAAAAGCTTTTCTTTGAAAAAGGTTAAATTATAGTTATATTTTTAAACTTAATATTTTCTCTTCTATCTTTTTCTTTATTAGAAGAATGAAGTTATATAAGATCTTCAGAGATTTCTTTTAGTAGAATATCTAAAAAAGTAATGTTAAGCTTTTCTAAAGAAATCTTATCCTTTTTCTTTTTCTTTAGAATAAAAAAAGAATTCTTTTTAAACTTTACTTAATTAAGAGATTTTTCAGGATGTAGATTAAAATAGTTTTCTACAGTATAGTTAGTTTTCTTATAATAACTATGGAAAATACTTTTCTATTTCTTTTAATATTTCTTAGTTTTTAATTAAGGTTTAGAAACCTTAGTTAAGTTTTAGAACTCTTTCTTCATAATAGGATTAACTAAAAGAGTATTTATCTTTCTTATAAATTCATCTAATATATTAGAAAATAGAAAATCTAATTTATAAAAATCCTTATTAATTCTAAAATTCTAAGTTACTAAGATAATTAAACCTTTATAACTTTTAGTTAAACTACCCAGGATATAAGTTAAAAATACTTTATGAGGTAACTTAACTTTATTAAAAAATGAGTTATTAGTAAATTCCTTAATCTTATTCAGAAACTCTTCTATAGACTTAAAATTATTAAGAGTTATATTAAACAGTTCTTTATAAATAAGGGACTTATTTAAAAAACTAGTTAATTTAGAGAATCTAATTATTTCATTAAATACTATATAAGTATCTAAATTATTCCTAATAATTCTTAAAAAACTATTTTTATAGTTTAACTAAATATAATCCTAAGTCTTTTTATACTTATTAGTATTCTTAGCTAAAATAAGCTTAGTTAAGTTAATATAAATATTTTTACTAATAAGTAAAACTTTTATATAAATAAACTAAATATTATAATTCTAAGTTCTTTTTAACTTAAGAAAAAAGATTACTTTAGAGTCATCTATTTTATTTAAAAGAAACTTTAATAAGTAAAGTAGTTATTTAAGAAAGGATTAATCTAGATTCTAGTATAGAATTAAGATACTTACGGATCAACTCTAGTAAACAAATTATCAATCAGAGATTAATAGAAATATTAGCTTATAGATAAATCGTTAGATCTATACCGTAAAGCTAGTATTTAAATCTTATAAGAGATATTTTTTTATAGTTTTTAGTAATTATAAGTCTAATTAATAAAGATCTAGGTTAATTTATAGAGATTCCCGGGTTATAAAGTTTCTAGAAGATAACTTATAGCTTCCTAGTTTATAAAGTTTTTAGGAGACAATGTATAAGAGTTTCCTAGATTATAAGGTCTCTAGGAAATAACATATAATAATTCTTAGTTTATAAAGTTTATAGGAGATAGTTAATAACTAGTTTATAAATGTCTTAAGTAGACCTGAAAATAAAATAAGATTTTTAGCTCCTACTATTTAATATACTCTTTTACTAGCTTAATAGTAAACTTATTACTTTAACTAGTATAATCTCCTTATAGGTTTTTAGTCTAATTAGCTATATATTAGTACAGAAAGAGATATTTTCGAAGAGGTTATTCAAAAGAGAGAAAGGTTTTCAAAAGAGGTTTTTCAAAAGCAGTTAAAAAGTAAATAGGTTTTAGGTTAAATACTAAACGTTAGTATAATAGAAGTAAATAGAAACTAGGTTTATAACCTATTAAATTAATACTAAAGTACTAGTAATAAATTAGAAGAATAATATAACTATTAATTATAGAAGAATAAAGAATTTAAAGTAATATCTGAAAATAGTACTAATATTAGTAGAAATAGTAATAATAATAAGAAGTTCGGATTCTATAGAAGTAAAAAACTTTACTATATATATACCTAAAATAGAATTTATCTTTAGAAAAGTTAATTTTATATTATATGAATATTTAAAGCTCCGAGATACATAAGCTACTAGAAGCTCAAATATCAGATATTCTAATATTCAAGTTTAACTAATTTGGAGTATAATTAATATACATTATAGAATTTAAACTCTAAAGGCTTTCTAAAATAAATAGAAAATATAAAGTTATAAGAATATTTAAAGACTACTTAAGCCCTTTAATACCTTCTTATATAGAGAGATAGAATATAGAGGAAATATAGACTTAGCTATAGCTCTAAATAGAATAATAGACTTAGCTATAATTCTAACAAAACCCCTTATAGCTATAATAGTTAGTATATTTACTCTATATTAATCTTTTTGATAATAAATAACTAATAACTCTTTCTACGATAACTTTATACCCTTACGCCTTTATACCTTTATAACTATATATAATTTAAATATCTTAAGATATTTAACTATTACTTACTATAAGTATTCTATTTACATATTTATTATAACCTTAGTATCTATAACTTTAATATCCCCTAGACCGAATTTTACCTACCCCTAAAACAAGACTTTATACCACTAATACGAAAGTTCTCTACTACTAATATAAACTAACTTATAATCTCTATATAAGTATAATAGAACTCAACCTACTCTTATTAGTAAATAATCTTAATATGTTAATTAAGTATAGTTAATATATAAATAATACTTATATAGATATAGATATTTCTAGTATAGCTAGATAGTTTTCAAAACTCCTATATTTTTCTTATCATAATACTCTAAAATATCTAATAACTAGTATTATAATAAAGTATAAATATTAAAATATTATCTTATTAATACCTAATCTCTAATATTATTAGCTTAATATAATAGCTTATAGAATAAATATATAATTTTCTCTTAAATATTTATAAACTACTTATTAATTATAGTATTTAGAATAATTATATTAAAACTTAGTTTAATATAATTTAGTTACTTTTACCCTATATCTAGAATAATATCTAAGCTCTTTACCCTATATATAGATTTAACTATAAATTTTACCCGATAATAGTATTTATGCTAATACTAGCTTATAACTAGTTAAAATAGTAATGAAATTACCTATTATTATAGATAATTATACCCCTAGTTCTAATATTTAACTTTATAATAGTAGAAGACCTTATAGTAATAGTTAGGGAGAGTTTTATTAAAACTAGGGCTTAATATATATAGCTAAAAATAACTATTAAGGTTATAGGGTTAAGAATTTTTTTAAACTTTTTAAAAATAGAATAAAATAGAGTATTTACTTTAAGATATAAAAGCTAGGTGTTTTATAATCTATTACTCTTCTATGTTTTTTATAATAGAACTGAAATCTCCTCGAAATCTATATAACTACTTATAAAAAAAGAAGTATAGAATAAGTATAGAGATATCTAGCTACGATTATTATAATTAAAACTATTACTTTATTAAAATAGGTTTTAATAAAAGTATCCTAAGTATTATGATTAATAGGTAGTTTATAGATATTTAAAAAAAATTATATAGTTAACCTATAATTTACTATATTAAGCTAATAATATTAGGGATTAGGTATTAATTAAGTAATATTTTAATATTAATATATTATTATAATATTAATTATTAGATATTTTAAAGTATTATAGTAATATAATTATAGAGGTTTTAAAAGTTATCTAGTTATACTAGGAATATCTATATCTATATAAGTATTATTTATAAGTTAGTTATTAGCTATAATTAATATATTAAGATTATTTACTAATAAGAATAAGTTAAGTCTTATTATACTTATATAGAGATTATAAGTTAGTTTATATTAATAGTAGAGAACTTTTATATTAGTAGTATAAAATCTTATTTCGGGGATAAATAAAGTTTAGTCTAGGAGATATTAAGATTATAGATATCGAGGTTATAATAAACATTTAAATAGAATACTTGTAGTTAGTAGTAATTAAATATCTTGAGATATTCGAATTATACATTAATAACTATGAAGGTATAAAGGTATAAAAGCGTAAAAGTATAAAGGTGTAAAAGTGTGAGGTTATCGCGGAAGGAGTTATCGGTTATTTATTATTGAAAAAGTTGACGCGGGGCAGGTATACTAGCTACTATAGCTACGAGGGGTTCAGCCCCGGATTAACTAGGGGCTAGCTATAGTAGTTAACGGGGGGTACGAGGGCTGAAGTTATATTTTAGGGGGTAATATATCTACTAATAGTTGCAGTAGAGAGCGAGCTATTAGCCCCTCCCTTAGTTTAATATAATAATAACTTTAATTATAATAATTATAGCTATATATCTCTATACTTATTTTATAATCATTCTTTTATAAATAGCTATATAGATTTCAAGGAGATTTTAGTTTTTTTATAAAAGTTATAGAGAAATAATAGATTATAGAATACTTAGCTTTTATATTTTAAAGTAAATATTCTATTTTATTCTATTTTTAAGAAATTCGAAGAGATTTTTAACTTTATAATTTTAGTAGTTATTTTTTAGCTATATATATTAAGCCTTAAGTTTAATAAAACTTTCCCTTATTATTCCTATAAGATCCTTTATCATTATAAGGTTAAATATTAGATCCGGGAGTATACTTATCTATACTAATAAGTAATTTCATTACTATTTCAACTAGTTATAAGCTAGTATTAATATAAATACTATTATTAAGTAAAACTTATAGTTTAATCTATATATAGGGTAAAAAACTTAGATACTATTCTAAGTATAGAGTAAAAATAACTAAATATATTATATTTTAGCCTATATTTTATAGTTATAATATAATATATATCACAGCTAAAGTAGCTTATAAACTATACTAATATATACCAATATAGATATATAGATGTATAGTTATAGTATTCTTTATAATATAACTAGAATAACCCATATATTATAGTTATATCTAGAATTCTAATTATCTTATAACTATAAGTATAATTCTAGAATAAACCTTCTAGATAAGAACTTAAACTTTTTATGAAACATAGTTTTAAATATGTAATTATACTATTAATCAAATTACTTATTCACCTTCTGTAATACTATTATTATTCAAAATATTTTAATCAACTCTTTATATTAAGAAAACTACATTTATCATATTACATTTCTCCTCTTCTTATAGTAATTTATAGTCATAACTTAAATATCGATTTGTTCACTTATCTATCTATTCTGATAATAAGTAATACCAAGAGCTTCTAATCATTAATACCTAAATTGTAGTTAAAGCTTTAAGCTACTTATCTAGCTTTATATATAATATCTTTATTCATTTATTTATCTTTAATACATAAACCTATATGTTACTTAGAACGTTAATATTCTTAATATTAATATTAGATAGAAGTATTGTTTTCCAACTATTTATAAATCTTTTCTATTCTATTTGCTTTGTTATAGCTAGAACTCTAGTTTCTATATTTAGGAGATTTGAATACTTCAATAAAATAAATAGAGTCTTCTTTGTTATTTGTTAATTAAGTATAAGAAACTTCATTATTCTTATTAGTACTTATATATAACTTTATATAGATATTGCAATTGAAATAGTCTAAAATAGTAAAGAGAGTACTTTCCTTCTATTTCTTATAGTTCTTTTGACTTTTATCTCATATAATAAGTAAATTAATACATAGGTTAGAGTTTCCCTAAATATTATTATTACGTTCTTCAGTTAGTTCTAATTTTCTATTACTTCTAATTATTTCAGTATTTGAATATCCTTCTGAGTTTATCTAGTTATTCCTTGAATTTGAATAGTAGGAATTTTGAAGTATTATTATTATTATTATTATTATTATTATTATTATTATTATTATTATTATTATTATTATTATTATTATTATTATTATTATTATTATTATTATTATTATTATTATTATTATTATTATTATTATTATTATTATTATTATTATTATTATTATTATTATTATTATTATTATTATTATTATTATTATTATTATTATTATTATTATTATTATTATTATTATTATTATTATTATTATTATTATTATTATTATTATTATTATTATTATTATTATTATTATTATTATTATTATTATTATTATTATTATTATTATTATTATTATTATTATTATTATTATTATTATTATTATTATTATTATTATTATTATTATTATTATTATTATTATTAGAATCTAGATCTATACTAGTAGGTCAATTTTCTAGGTTTAAAATAAAACCATTGGGTTAACTATATTTATATTTATGAAAATTCGTTTCTAGGTTAGTAGAAAAAAACAACTCACTTTCTAAAATATAAAAAGTAGTTTCTAGGATTTAAATATCTTTAAACTTTATAACTTTCTTTTAATTAGAACCCCAGATTCTATAACTATTACTTCTATAAACTTCAATAATTTCTTTATAAACTTTTATATCTGATTAGCTAATATTAGAATCTTTATTTACATAATAACAAAAACTGCCTTATATTTCAATATTACTAATTTTAAGCTTCATTTTATTCTTGGATTAATAAGGAATTTTGAAATTCATAAACCTGAAATAAATTCAATTATATATATAAATTAAAGACATTATAATATTCCTTTATGAATATGAAGGTAAATTTAAATAACAAATGAAAATTCTGATTTAATATACTAGAATTCTGATTATTCGTTCTACTAGACGATTAATCTTATAAATATAAAACAATCTAATATTATAACTAAATCTAGAGTAAAAGTAGATATCTTTTGTTCTTTTATTAGTAAATTCATTATTTCTATTAATATCGAATTCTTTTAAATAACCTTCAATATGATTATTATTGACTAAAACCTTTACTTCGAGAAAGATTTTTCAAACTTCTTTAGTAAACTTAGTTCTGAACATAGATTCCTAAGTAAATCTAGTTGATTTATTAATAAATAGAGTAAATCTTTCAAATCTATTTTATATTATAAGCATTATACGCTCATACAAATCTAAACTAATATATTCTAAATATTAAGGATTGTATCTTGGTTTTACTTACTTTTATTAATATTATTAGTAAAGCTTCGTTTTATATAGACCTATAATTAGAAAGAATATTTATTTTATCTATTTTATAAGATAAAATTAAAGTATTATTTGTTAAACTATTTATAATCTTGATTTTAGTATTATTAGATTAGATAGATAGATGGGTGAATAAATAGTTAAGTTGTTACTATAGATAATCACGAAATCAAGAGAAACGTAATATAAAAAAAATAGATTTCTTAATATAGAGACTTTTTTAAAACTTTCCTAATAATGATAATTAAATAGAAGAAGAGGTAGTTATTTAATTAATATTATAATTAACTATTTGTAATTACTATTCGTAGAGATATTAAAGTTCTGATATAGAAGGTTTATTTTGTAATTCTAGCTAAAGTTACAGTATTACTAGATTTCTAGCTATAATTATAATATATAAGCTATTATAGCTATAATATCTAAACTATTATTTAGTTACTTTTACTCTATACCTAAAATAATACCAAAGCCTTTTCCTTCTATATAGATTTAACTATAAGTTTTACCTAATAATAGGATTTATACTAATACTAACTTATAACTAGTTAAAATAGTAATAAAACTATTTTTATTATAGATAATTATACTTCTAGTTCTAACATTTAACTCTATAATAATTGAAGATTCTATAGTAATAGTCAGGGGGAGTTTTATTAAGTTAAAACTTAGTATATATAGCTAAGAATAACTAATAAAGTTATAAAACAAGACGTTTTTGTAAACTTCTTAAAATAGAATAAAGTATAATACTTATAAAGACTAAGGATTCTATAATCTATTACTTTTCTATACCTTTTATAATAGAATTAAAATCTCTTTAGAATTAATATAACTACTTATAAAAAAGAATTATAGAGTAAATATAGAGATATCTAGCTATAACTATTTGAAGCTTATTGTTAGTTATTTTAAAAGTCTCTAATCTATTTAAAAAGACATATTTTAAGGAACCCTATAAAAGAAGCTATACTTAGTAATTAATTCTCATTTTATAAATCCTATAGATACTACTAGTACTAGGGAACTATTTGAACAGAGAAAACTTTAAATAGTAAGAATAGTTAGTTAATATAATAACTCATAGATATAGAAAGTATATATAAAGGGAAAATAAATATAAGCCTATATTTATTATAATTACTTATTATAAGATCATAATTACGTAATACTAATACTTACTAACTATCAGTACCTATTACTAGCTATTTATAGCTAGCTATTGATAATTATTGGTTATTAATAGTGAACTATTAATAGCTACTAGTAAAAACCGATAACTAATAGTAGTTACTATATAATTTATATAATCGGAAAGTATATAGCTACTAGTCGCGCTTACCTGCTACAGGATTCGAACCTACTACATTTACCATAAAATAGTAAAAGCTAGCTAGATATTGAACTACTATATTAAGCAAGTATAACCATTATAGATCAAACTATTATCTTACTAAAATAAACTTTTATAAAATTATTGAAAATACTATAATTAATAAGTAGTTTATAGATATTTAGAAGAATATCATTTAACTAACTTTTAGCTTATTATATTAAGCTAATAATATTAGGGATTAGGTATTAATTAAGTAATATTTTAATATTAATATACTACTATAATACTAATTACTAGATATTTTAGAGTATTATAGTAATATAATTATAGAAGTTTTGAAAACTATCTAGCTATACTAAGAGTATTTAGATATATAAAAATATTATTTATATATTCGCTAAGTTTAATATATTAAGTTATTTACTAATAGTTAAGTTAAGTCTTACTATATTCATATAGAAATTATAAGTTAGTTTATATCAGTAATAGAGAACTTTTATATAAGTAATATAAAGTTTTATCTCAGAGGTAAGTAAAGTTTAGTCTAAAGGATAATCAAGTAATAGATATTAAAGTTATAATAAATATTTAAATAGAGTATTTATAGTTAGTAGTAATTGAATATCTTGAGATATTTGAATTATATATAGCTATAAGGGTATAAAAGTATAAGGGTGTGAAGTTATCGCAGAAAGAGTTATCGGTTATTTATTATTTTAGTCTAGGGGATATTAAAGTTATAGATATTAAGGTTATAATAAATATTTAAATAGAGTACTTATAGTTAGTAGTAATTGAATATCTTGAGATATTTGAATTATATATAACTATAAAAATATAAAATTATAAACGTATAAGAGTATAAAGTTATTATAGAAAGCGTTATTAGTTATTTATTATGAAGAAGATTCATGTAGAATAAGTATACTAGCTACTATAATTATAAGGGGTTTAGCTTGAAATTAATCAAGACTAGTTATAGTAGTTAGTAAAGAGGTAAGAGGGCTGAAATTATACTTCAGGGGGCAATATATCTACTAATAGTTGTAGTAGAGAGCGAAGTATTAGCCCCTTATATTTGAAATATTGTAATTATAGAATACATATTTTAATATAGTATATAAACTACTACAGCTATAAGATATTATATCTTATAAGTATAGTATATAAAATAAAGTATAATGTATATTATAGTATAGTTATAGTATATAGACTACTATAGCTATAGTGTATAAGGTGCTATAACTATAGTATATATAGCTTGAACTGTTTATAGTACCCTATAAAAGAATGAATCCTTATGAATTTACTTTATTTACTTAAGAACTATTGAAGGTAAAAAGGTAAAATAAGTATGTATTTATAGAGTGGGTTTTATATAATTTCTTTATAAAGAAATATTGCACATTTTCTTATTACTTCTATTACAATAATAGAAGTGAAGAATAATAGAAATAGAAGTTGTTTAGAGATCAGAATCAATCTAATAAGTCTAACTTAAACTGTTATCTAAAAGCTAAATAATCTATACTGTAATAATAGAAAGAATAGTATTTCATTATTAAATCGAAATATTAAGTTTATATAAATTATTTCTCTTGAATCTTATTATTAAAATAGACTTCTTTCCTATATTATGTAAAGTAAATCCTCTCTATAAGACTAATATGATTTCTATAGTATTACATTTACTTTAAAACAATTAATTAATTCATAATTTCAAGATATAATAAACTTCTTTCAATATACAAGTTTGATATTCTAGAAACATGTTTCAATTTCTTACTATTCTAAGTATAGAATATAGAATATTCCCCTCTTTAATCTATTTCAAAACTAGATTTATATCAAGTAAAGTAGATTTACCTTTAATTGTATGAATAGTAATCCTTGTATTTAAGTGAAAATATATAATCTTATAATCTTCTTTTAACTAAATTTCCAGACTTTCTAGTAATCTATTTATTTATTAAAAAACTTAGAACTGTATTGCTATTATTATTATTACTATTATTATAATTGACATCTGGATACTTCTTATATCTTTAGAAATATTATTTTCCAGAAAATATACTAAGATTTATGTTTTTGGAAATAAATTCTTTAAATTTAGGATATTCTTTACTCTTTAATAACTTAGTCTTTATTTTATTTTTCTTTTTAATTCGCCAGTATTGGTACGAATGCTGTTTTCGGGTAAAGCTTGTAGTTAAATCTATATATAGGCTAAAAAGCTTAGATACTATTCGAGGTACAGAGCAAAAGTAACCAAATTCTTTTTAATTCTAGCTAAAATAATATTGATAAATCTTGAATTTTTCTTTTTAGACTTCTCTTGTTTTTATTATTATTTATTACTAAAATATCTTTCTACTAATCTAAAGGTTTTTCTAGATTTAGTTACTTTTACTCTATACCTAGAATAGTATCTAAGCTCTTCACCCTACAAATAGATTTAACTATATATTTTACCTAATAATAGTATTTATACTAATACTGACTTATAACTAATTAAAGTTGTAATAGAATCATCTATTATTATAGATATTTATACCTCTAGCTCTATCATTTAACCTTATAGTAATAGAAGACTTTATAGTAATAATCTACATAGGGAAAACTTTATTAAAACTAAAGCTTAATACACATAATGAAAAGTAACTACTAAAGTTATAAGGTTAAGAAGTTTTTAAACTTCTTCAAAATAGAATAAAAAGAATACTTATTTTAAAATATAAGAACTAGGTATTTTGTAATCTAGTACTTTTCTATAACTATACTTCTATAATAAAACTAAAATCTCCTCGAAATCTATATATTTACTTATAAAAAGATAATTACGAAATTAATATAAAAATATCTAGCTATAATTATTATAATTAAAACTATTAGTATGTGAGACTAAGTTTTGATAAATTTATTCTAAATATCCTAATTAATAAGTAGTTTATAGATATTTAAAAAGAAAGTATCTAGTTATTTTATAAACTATTATACTAAACTAATAATATTAATGACTAAATATTAGTTAAATTATATCTTAATAATAATATTTTACTTTAATTTTAATTACTAGATATTTTAGAATATTATAATAACATAATTATAAGAATTTTAAAGACTATTTAATTATACTAGAAATATCCATATCTATATAGATGTTATTTATATATTAGCTATACTTAATTAATACCTACTTGACGTAGTGGTTTAACGTCTAGCTAGCTTTTACCGTTTTATAGAAAGAATAGTGAGTTCGAATCCTATAGTGGGTAAGCGTAACTAGTAGTTAATACCTTCTAGTTATATAAACTATATAGTAACTACTACTAGTCATTAGGACTTACTATAGCTGTTAATAGCTAGTAATTATTAATAGTTAGTAATAGGTATTACTAGCTAGTAATATTAGTATTACCTAACTATAATCCTATAATAAATAATTACGACAAATATAGGCTTATACTTTCCTCTTATAATATACTTTCTATATTTATTAGCTATCATCTTAACTAATTATATTTACTACCTGAGGTTTTCTCCGTTTAAATAGTTCCTTAGTACTACTAGTATCTAGAAAGTATATAAAGTACTAGGTATAGTTTCCTTTATTATCATCTTAACTAATTATATTTACTACCTGAGGTTTTCTCCGTTTAAATAGTTCCTTAGTACTACTAGTATCTAGAAAGTATATAAAGTAAGAGCCGACTATTAAGTATAGTTTCCTTTATAGAGTTCCCGAGAAATATATAATTTTGAATAGATCAAAGACTTTCAATATAACTATACACTTAATTAATATATTAAAATAATTCGCTAATAAGAATAAACTAAATCTCATTATACTTATATAGAAATTATAAGTTAGCTTATATTAGTGATAGAGAGCTTTTATATAAATAGTTTAAAATCTCATCTTAGGGGTAGGTAAGGTTTAGTTCAAGAGATATTAAAATTATAGATATTAAAATTACAATAATTATTTCATACAATACTTATAATTAGTAGTAATTCAATATCTTAAGATATTAAAATTATATATAGCTATAAAGGTATGATGGTTGTATTGAAGGTCTCTGATCTATTTAAAGTCACATGCCTCTCCGGGACCCTTTAAAGGTAGTTGTACCTAGTTATCGGCTCTTGCCTCATTTACCCCATAGATACTACTGGTGCTGAGGAACCTTTTAAACGGAGGAAACCTCAGGCAGCAAACGCGGTTGGTTAATACGATGGCTGACAAATAGGAAGGTACGTCACAAAGGGAAGGTACAGGCCCATCCGTCGCAGTTACTCTTTAAGGATCGCAGTGGGTCACGTGACACCAATGCCAGCCAGCTGGCAACGCCTGTCGCCAGCCGCCGTCAACAGTCGCCAGCTGTTAACGGCTAGCGGCGGCAAGTACCGACAGCTGGTGGCGGTTGCCACGCTTGGTTTACGCAATCGGAAGGCACGTGGCCACCGGTCGCGGTTGCCCGCCGCAGAGCTATAAAGGTATAAAAATATAAGAGAGTAAAATTGTTATAGAAAGAATTATTAGTTATTTATTATCTATGAAAAGTTAATATAAGGTAGATATGTTAGTTATAGTTATAAGAGGTTTAGCTTTAGATTAAGAAGGAGCTAGTTGTAGTAGTTAGTAGGGGAGTAAGAAAGCTAAAGTTATATTTTAGGTGATAATATATCTACTAATAGTTATAATAGAAAGTAAATCATTAGCTCTTCCTAAAGCTTTTCTAGATTTAGTTACTTTTACTCTATACCTAAAATAATATCTAAGCTCTCTACCCTATATATAGATTTAACTATAAATTTTACCTAATAATAGTATTCATACTAATACTAGCTCGTAACTAGTTAAAATAGTAATGAAATTACCTATTATNTACTAGCTTATAACTAGTTAAAATAGTAATATAATTACCTATTACTATAGATATTTATACTTTTAGTTCTAATATTTAACCTTATAGTAGTAGAAGACTTCGAAGTAATAGTTAGGGAGAGTTTTATTAAAACTGAAGCTTAATATATATAACCAAAAATAACTATCAAGATTAAAGGGTTAACAACCTTTTAAAATCTTTTAAAGATAGAATAAACTAAAATACCTATTTCGAAATATGAAAACTAGGTATTCTATAATCTATTATTTTTCTATGATATTTATAATAGAACTAAAATGTTCTTGAAATCTATATAGCTATCTATAAAAAGATAATTATAAGATAAATATTAAGATATCTAGTTATAACTTTTATAATTAAAGTTATTAATAAATTAAACTAAGGTTTAATGAAATTACTCTAAATACTATAATTAATAAGTAACTTATAAATATTCAAAAGAAAATTATCTAGTTATCTTATAAGCTACTATACTAAGCTAATAATATTAGAGATTAAATATTAATTGAATAATTCCTTAGTATTAATATTCTACTATAATACTAATTACTACATATTCTAGAATATCATAATAATATAATTATAAAGGTTTAAAAACTATCTAGCTATACTAGAATTATCTATATCTATATAAGTATTATTTATATATTAGCTATATTTTATATATTAAGATTACTTACTAATAAGAGTAAACTAAATCCTACTATACTTATATAGAGATTATAAGTTAGTTAATATTAGTAATAGAGAACTTTTATATTAATAATATAAAATTCTATTTTAAAGATAAGTAAAACCTAGGCTAGGGGATGTTAAAGTCGTAAAAATCGAAATTACAATAAATATCTAAATAGAATACCTATAGTTGGTAGCAATTAAATATCTTAAGATATTTAGATTATATATAATTATGAAAATATAAGGGTATAAAGATATAAGGTTATTATAGAAGAAGTCATTAGTTATTTATTATTAAAAAGATTCATATAGGGCAGGTATACTAGCTACTATAGCTATAAGGTGTTTAGCTCTATATTAACTAGGGGCTAGTTATAGTAGTTAGTAGGGGGGGTAGGAAAGCTGAAGTTATATTTGAGGGGGTAATATATATACTAATAGTCATAGTAGAGAGCGAGCTATCGGTTTCTCTTAAGGTTCTTCTGGATAAAAATAAATAAATTCTTTTTAATATAATAATTATTTTTCTTAAAATTCTTATGAAAGATTCTTTTTTATTTTTATAAAACATTTAGTAATTCTAATATTCTTCTTTTCCGAAGAGTTCTAGGTATAACTAAATGAACTATTACTTTTCCTTCTAGATTTATCTAAACCTTTAAAAGTAAAAATTGTAAAAAATAAGTTTCTCTATTAAACTTGAGATTCTAAGTAATAAAAATTATGAAATGCTTATACCTAAGATCAACATTACTCAGAATATATAATATAACTACTTATTCAAATAATTCTAGTTTATTATCAAATAAACTATTAATTGATTCTTTCATTCTATTTAGAAACTCCTCTATACTACGACAATTACTTCAAATAGTATTAAGTAGGTCTTTATAAACTAAGAATATATTAGTAAATCCCAAAGGTTTATAAAGTTCTTATAAATAATTCAAAACTTAGACGTTATCTATATTATTTTAGTCATTTAAAGATAAGTATCCTTATAAAAAAATTATATACAATTCGAAGCTTTTTTATGTTTATCGTTATTTTTAGAAGTAATAGAATAAGTAATATCTATAAGACTATTTTTATTAACAAGTAAAGTTCTAATATATATTTGCTAGATTTTATAATTACTATTTCTTATTAACTTAGAAGTAGTAATCTTTTTAGAATTACCTATTTTATTGAAATAAAATGATTTACTAAGATATATATATTATAAGAATGTTCCAAAAAGACTGTATAAGAATCTGATAGTATGTAGTACAAAAAATATTATATTTTCTAGAAAAATAGAAGTTAGAAACTAGAGTCTTTCTTTCTTTAAAATAATCAAGATTGAAAGATTGAAAGAAATTCTATTCGAAATAAAAATATGATTTAAAGAAATAGATCTAAAAATCAAAGATCTAAATCTCTGTATTTTTCTTTTCTTCTTTAATTAAGTTTAATCTTGTTTTTTTAAGTCTTTAGCTTCATACAGAGAGCATTTAATTCCTAGCTAAGACCTATACCCTAGCCTACTCTATATTAACAGCTATAAGTATAGTTATTTCAGGTCTTTCAATCACGATATATTTGACTTTAGTTATTATAATAATATAATCTTTAGCCTTCTCTACCATTAGCTAATAACGCTTTCTATAATAAGTAGGTTTTAATATATATATTCTTTCGGATACCTAATAGGTTATTTCTAAGATATATTTAAAGTATTTAGGGTTATCTTTTAATATCTTATATTTAGACACTAGATATTTCTTTATTACTTTGATTTTGTTTTTTTTAGCTTTACTGATAACTTTATCTTCTAATAATATATTAAAGCTAATTATAATTATAGTTATTTTTAAGAAAACTAGAGAAAGTAGTAAAGATACGTTTATATAACAAGCTTCTTTAAGCTTCTATAAAAATAATTATAGTTCTTCTAAGTTTTAATAACTTCTAGAAAGTTAATATTTATATTGAGATTATAGGGATGGAGTATAGTAATACTGGCTAGGAATAGTTCATTTCTGTTATTATTATTATTAGTAGTAGTATTATTAGGGGTAAGAATACTATTATAAGACAGCTAGCTAGTCTATAGTCTATCACTCTCTTTTATATCTATAGCTAGTATTATTCAGGTATACTAGTAGTATTATTACTATTATAAGTCGATATCGTGAATACTACTATAATAAGCTAAATACTTTAACGCTACTACTAGTATGTTAAGCTATAACCCTCTAACTATTACAGGACTTATAATAGTTTCTAGGTTAGAGCTAGGTCTAAACTAGTAACTATACTACTAGGTTCTCGTAACTATACTTACCTACAGAAATATATATAAGCTATAGTATATAACTAGGTATTTCTTTATCATAGGGATTACTTACTAGGTATTATATAAAGCTACTTACTAGATAGAGGGAGCTGAATACGTAAAGCTCTAATCTTTCTTTTCTCATAGAATTAATTGAAAATCAAAGTAAACTTCGTGATAAAAGGAATTGACTTTCTGTATATATTGATCTGTTTACTATTAAAATAATTCAAAACTAAAGAAGTAATAAACTTGAAAGTATTTTGAAATAGTAATTAGTAGAGAATGAATCTTGAGTATTTGAAGAACTAAACGAAACTAAAATAAACACAAAATGAGATTTTTAGATATCAAAATAGTTCATTAAATAAGATTAGTTCTTCGTAAAGATAAAGTAATTCTAGTAAAATATTTAGTTTTTATAAGAATAGTAAGAACGTGGAGGTTGGTATAGATATTGTCATACTGATTGATTTTTATAAATAAATAAAAAATTAATGTTTCAAAGAATAGAATATAGAGTTTTTAAGTTAGGAAAAACTTATTTTATAACTTATTTGAGTATATAAATAAATAAGTAAATTGATAATTAAGTTCTTAATATATATAACTAAGAAATTAGGAGAAGTATAATATATCAAATGTAGTCTTCTTTATATAGAAACTTAATTGAAACATTTTGAATAATAATAGTTGTATAGAAAGGGGAAGAGTAATTTGATGTTTAGTATAATTCACTATTCCTAGTTATTATTCATAGAAGTATTAAAGTTCTTAAATAGAAGATTTATTATAGAGCTCTAATTATAAATATAGTATTACTAAATTTCTAGCTACAAACTTAATATATAAACTAATATTACTATAGTATATAAAGTATTATAACTATAGATTATATATTTTGGTATAATATATAAATTACTATAATTATAATATATAATAGACTTTAATCATAATATTTAGTTACTTTTACTCTATACCCAGAATAGTATCTAAACTCTGTATCTTATATATAGATTCAACTATAAATTTTACCCTATAATAGTATTTATACTAATATATATAGATTTAACTATAAATTTTACCTGATAATAGTATTTATGCTAATACTAGCTTATAACTAGTTAAAATAGTAATGAAATTACTTATTATTATGGATAATTATACCCCTAGTTCTGATATTTAACTTTATAGTAATAGAAGACCTCGTGGTAATAGTATAGCTAAAAGTAACTACTAAAGTTATAGGGTTAAGAACTTTTGTAAACTTCTTAAAGATGGAATAAAATAGAATACTAAGAGTTAGGTATTCTGTAATCTATTCCTTTCTATATCTAAACTATCCTTAATAAAATCTAGTAGCTAGAGTAGTAGTATATTATACTTTTATGATAAAACTAAAATCTCCTCGAACTCTATATAGCTATTTAGAAAAAAGAAAATATAGAATAAGTATAGAAATATCTAGTTATAACTATTATAACTAAAGCTATGATTTTATTAAAATAAATTTCAATAAAAATATCCTAAGTATTATAATTAATAGGTAGCTTATAGATATTTAAAAGAAGATTATCTAGTTAACTTATAAGTTACTATACTAAACTAATACTATTAGGGATTAAATATTAATTAAGTAATACTTTAATATTAATATACTATTATAATACTAGTTATTAGATATTTTAGAATATTATAGTAATATAATTATAGAGGTTTTAAAAACTATTTAGCTATACTAGGAATATCTATATCTATATCTATATAAATATTATTTATAAACTAACTATAATTAATATATTAAGATTATTTATTAATAAGGATAGGCCGAGTTTTATTATATTTATATAGAGATTATAAATTAGTTTATATTAATAATAGAGAACTTTTATATTAGTAGTATAAAGTCTCATCTCGGGAATAGGTAAAGTTTAGTCTAGAGGATATTAAAAGTATAGATATTAAGGTTATAATAAATATTTAAATAGAATACTTATAATTAGTAGTAATTAAATATCTTGAGATATTTGAATTATATATTAATAGTTATAAAGGTATAAGGGTATAAGGATATAAAGGTATAAGGTTATTATAGAAGGAGTTATTAGTTATTTATTATTGAAAAGGTTAATATAAAGCAGGTATGCTAGCTATTATAGCTATAAGGGGTTTAGCTTTAGATTAATTAGAAGCTAGTTATAGTAGTAAGTAGGGGAGTAAGAAGGCTAAAGTTGTATTTTTTGGGGTAATATGTCTACTAATAGCCGTAGTAGAGAGCGAGCTATCAGCCCCTCTTTTAATTATAATATATAATAAACTTTAATTATAATATATAGGCTGAAGTATAATATATATTCTAATATCTATTATAGTATAATTATAGTGTATAAGCTACTATAGCTATAGCGAATAAGGCTTGAACTATTTCTAGTATTTTATTAAAAATGAACCTTTATATATATAACTTATTTACTTGAGAACTACTAGGGGTAAAAAGCTGAGAATAAATATATATTTATAGAATAATCTTTATATAATTTATTTACATAGAAATAAAATTAAACTCTTTATTACTTCTATGAGAATAATAGAAATGAAAGTTCTTTATATATGGGAGTAAAACTAACAAAAACTAATGTATTTAACTTCTATATAGATATAGAAATCTTACTTTAAATACTTTAGGTAGATAAAGTAAAGTATTTAAACTAGAAGTTAATATTAAGAAAAATATTTTAGTAGGTATATCATTTAGTTACTTTTACTTTGTACTTAGAAACATGTCTTAGTCCTTTGTTATATATAAAGATTTAACTATAAACTTTACCTAATAACAGTACTTGGACCAATATTAGCTTACAATTAGTTAAAAAGATAATAATATTACTTATTATTATAGATACTTAGACCTTCAGTTTTCATGTTCAATTTTATATAATAGAAGACTTTATAGTAATAATTTATTCAAAAAGAGTCTAATTGAAACTAAGACTTGATATATATAACCAAAAGAAACTATTAGGATTATAGAGTTCAGAACTTTTTTGAATCTTTTGAAATAGAATAGAATACAATTTCTATTGTGAAATATAAAAGCTAGGTACTTGATAATTTGTTATCTTTCTATAGTTTTATTAATCGTATTTAAATATTCTTAGAATTTATAAAACTATTTATAAAAAGATAACTGTAAAGTAAGTATGGAAAAGTCTCATTATAATTATTATAGATAAGACTATTAATATATTAGACTAAGTTATAAGAAAGGTATTCTGAATAGTATCATTCATAACTAGCCTATAAATGTTTTAAAGAACATTGTCGAGTTATTTCATAAGTTATCATATTAAGCTATTGATATTAGAGATTAGGTATTAATTAGATAATATTCTCAAATTAATATTCTATTATAATATTAATGACTAGATACTTTAGAACACTATAATTCTATTATTATAGTAATTTTCAAAATTAACTCGCTATATTAGAAATATCTCTATTTATATAAGTATTAATTATATATCAGTAATATTAAACTAACATGTCAAGATTATTAATTAATAGAAGTAAGTTAGGCTTTCTTATATTTATATAGAGATTCTGAGTTAAGTTATATTAATAATAGAGAATTGTATTATTAGTAATATAAAGTCTTGTCTTTAAAGTAAATAGGACTTTATCTAGAAGATATTTAGGTTATAGATATTGGGGTTAAAATGGATATTTAAATAAAATGTTTATAGTAAGTAGCAATTAAATATCTTGGGATATTTAAATTATATATAGCATAAAAATATAAGAATATGAACTTGTTATAGAAACAATTATTAGTTTTGTATTATTAAAAAGATTCAGATAGAGTAGATACATCAACTAGAATTATAGGGAATTTAGCTTTAGATCAACTAGAAGTAAGTTATAATAATTAATAGAGAGATACGAAAGCTAAAGTTATATTTTAAAGAGTAATATGTATACTAAGAGTTATAGTAGAAAATAAACTATTAGCCTCTATTAAATTATTCTAATATATCTAAAAGGCGTTTATTTCTATTATTTTAATAGAAATCATAGAGAGGTTTACGATATTTTTATCTACTTAATTGTATAAAAACTACTCTCTACAAATATATTTATTTCACTTTTCTATCCCTAGTAGTTCTTAAGTAAATAAAGTAAATGTACAATAGTTAATCTCTTTATAAGATACTAGAAGTAATTCAAGCTATATATACTATAGTTATAGCGTTTTATATGCTATAGCTATAATAGTCTATATATTATAGCTATAGTTAAAACTCTAGTAGTACTATAGCTATAGCTAGAACTCTGAAATAAATCTTCCATATAAGAATTTCAATATCTTTACAAATAATAATTAGAAATAGTTACTTATATTATTAGTTAAATTACTTTTTCCCCCTCTACATAATGATTATTATTCAGAATATTTTAACTACGTCTTTATATTAAGAAAACTACCTTTATTATATTGTCTTCCTTCTGATTTCATAGTTATTTATAATGATGGCTTGACTATTAATTTATCTATATCTTTATTTATTCTAATATCCTCTCTCTTAACTACTAAATTATAAGTAAAATGTTCAAATTAAATTACAAATTAGAAGATAATAATATATCTAAGTATTCTTGAGTAGTTGATAGAACAAGAGTTTTAATATCTTTTATAATAAATTATTAGATTTCAGAAAATAAAAATATTAATAATATATTTATATAATAAAAACCTAATTATAATATATTTATATTCAGAACTCCAATAGAAATTTCTACTTCTTATCTTACTCCTTCTAATTACCTACTTGAATATCTAGATATAACAAGATAAAATAGCTACTAAGTTACCTCCTCGTGCTCAGTACTCGGTGGTAGCTTCAGTTGATGCTGTGCGCCAGAAGTCACATCACAGCAGGTATCCAGTACAATTCCCAGTGTGCCGCATCCTGTGGGGCTCGATCGCGTCAGCGTGTAGGGTGTGCAGTTCAATTTCCAGAACTGGAGAACAGTTACAATGAGATGGATATTAATTATCACAGTTTTGCAGGAAGCGAGCAGCAAGAGCTATGAGCCAAAGCGATATTTTCCCACTGTCCATTCCCAGAGCTTTGTCTCTCTCGCTAGATTTGACCAGCTTGTGACTGCCGGCAGTTATCTCTTGCTGCGCCAGAACCTCAACTTGGTCTCGTCTCCGTACCCTTCCTCCACCCTACTCGTCTTTAACCCCCAATCTACCTTCCCGCTCTACACAGTACCCCCCNCCCCCCCCCCCCCCCCTCGGTGCCCCCTTACAGTGTACACGCCCCCCTCTCGGCAAGAGGAGGACCTGGTAATGTACCTAAGTAGGTTGCAGAAGGAGAGGGAGGGTAAAATAAAGGCGAAACCAAATCCTCAAACCGGCCTCCTTTTAAACTCTTTCCCACAAGAATTGTTCCTAGCTGATTACCTGTTTTTCTTGCTCATTTCTTCTCTGCATCGTCGCGACGACCACAACCACCTACAACAGTTCCAACACTAAGCCGTGCTTAGCCTTGGGTTCAATAGCGGGCTGGGCGAAAGGAATCGCTGTCAATCTCGTTGTTCATATCTCCCCTACTCCGATCTCTGGGGACTCCCAATTGCACGCTGTTAAAGTATATGTGGCGACCACCCCACGAAACCTTTGACGACTGCTTGGCCGTCCCGTCCACTCGCTCCCTCAGTCACTCCATATTGTTTCTCGCGACCCTACAATTCCCTCCCCCCTATTGCCGCTCGCACTTGAACTGTGTCGAATTGATCCGTCGACATCTACACGCCAAAGTCGTCACCCGACCTCGCTCATCTCTCGCTTCCCCCAGTCGCAACTCGCACCGCTATCACAATGGGTGCAGACGAGAAGACGCGCGTCTCCGGCGACGTTCCTCGCGGAGACAATAGCTCTATCCTACCCACGACGAACCCCGACGTTGAGAAGTCACAGCCTCCAAAGGCCTCCATACATCCCGCCCTCTACGTCGTGTAAGAACCATTGATTGTTTCCTGCGTTGACTAGGGGTTAATCTCTCGCTGACGCGCTTTCGCCACAGTGTCTGGATCTCGTTGTCTTCCTCCGTCATCCTCTTCAACAAATGGATCCTTGATACCCTCAACTTCCGTAAGCCGCGTGCCGCATGCAGCTCGACTGACAGGACGGCAAAACTGACTTGGAAAAGGTTACCCTGTCATCTTGACCACGTACCACTTGACGTTCGCGACAATAATGACGCAGATTCTCGCCCGGTGGACCAACGTGCTAGACGGCCGCAAGTCTGTGAAGATGACTGGCCGTGTCTACGTTCGTGCTATTGTGCCCATTGGCGTCTTCTTCAGCTTGAGTTTGATCTGCGGCAACTTGACGTATCTTTACTTGTCTGTTGCCTTCATTCAGATGCTCAAGGTAGGAATCAGTGTCAAAACTTGCTCTATGTAGATTGAGCTGACACTCGCAGGCCACCACTCCCGTCGCCGTCCTCCTATCTGGGTGGGCTCTTGGTGTATCACAGCCCAACCTCAAAGTTTTTCTGAACGTCTCGATCATCGTTGTTGGTGTCATCATTGCATCAATGGGAGAGATCAAATTCGTCTGGATTGGCGTCATCTACCAAATCGGCGGTGTTATCTTTGAGGCCCTGCGCCTCACCATGGTTCAACGCCTGCTCAGCTCTGCCGACTTCAAGATGGATCCTCTAGTATCCGTGTACTACTTCGCCCCTGTCTGTGCTGTCATGAACCTGGCCGTGGCACTTGTCTGGGAAATTCCCAAGTGCTCAATGGATCAGGTTTACAATGTCGGCCTCTTCACTTTCTTATTGAACGGTCTCTGCGCCTTCCTGCTGAACGTATCCGTTGTCTTTTTGGTAGGTTTCCATTCCGACGGTCGTCATCTCTGATGCAAGCTAACCAGATTTCAGATCGGCAAGACTTCCTCCCTGGTGTTGACCCTGTGCGGCGTTCTCAAGGACGTCATGCTAGTCGTTGCCTCCATGATGATCTGGGGTACCCAAGTCACCGGTCTTCAGTTCTTCGGCTACAGCATCGCTCTCGGCGGCATGGTCTACTACAAGCTTGGCTTCGAACAGATCAGAGGCTACATGGGCGAGGCTGGCCGACAGTGGGCAGACTTTGGCCAGCGCAAGCCCATTCTCCGCAAACTCAGCATTATCGTGCTTTCGGCCTTTGTGCTTTTCACCCTCCTCGGGGGCCTTGCACCAACGTACGCCCCTGAGTACGACCCTCATAACCTCATCAACGAGGTCAACAGCCATTTCGGTACCAGTAGGGCATGAACTGTTAGTCAGACAGCCATCATTGATCTTTTCTCATACGATGATCGCTGCGACGTGACGATACCAGTTCCCGACGACGAAAATTCCCTGTTCTGAGTACATATTACAAGACCCACTTCATTACCCGGCCTTGCGCTCCGTTTTCTTGGTTTTATTCAAGGGGCATCAATCAGGCTTTTTCTTCCTGCGATGTAAAAAAATACACATGTATAGCTATAGAACATAGGCGCAGCGCGCAGGTTTAGGTGGCATGGTTTGCATCACGACGTTCTGTCTAATATGATGTATTGTAGACAGGGGCCATAGACTTGTACGTACCGACGCAATGACATACAACAAAAAAGTCCATAATTGCTAGTTCGCAGTGTTCGCCTTTGCGTACTTGCTCAAATTGTTGTGTCTGGGATGGGGAGGCAACAAATTATCAATCAGGCATTGGGATACGAACAGCCGGCTAGCATTAACC
Source organism: Colletotrichum trifolii (assembly GCA_004367215.1). Taxonomy (NCBI): domain Eukaryota; kingdom Fungi; phylum Ascomycota; class Sordariomycetes; order Glomerellales; family Glomerellaceae; genus Colletotrichum; species Colletotrichum trifolii. The sequence continues at coordinate 20,160 of RYZW01000288.1, read as the reverse complement.
TCTACAAACCAACGGAACATGTCCAGCAGCAAACAAGCGAGCACCAGAGGGTTTCACATGGTACGGAACTTCGAAGTAGACTTGGCTTGCTGTCATGCTCATTGATCATGGCCGGATAGGATGGCCAAGGGCTGAATATCGTAACCATCAGTCGTCAGAGACTCCTCTTTCTCTATCGTCTTCTTCGGTCACACATGCCGCGTCTATAGTGAGGTGTCACGAGCACTCTTCTTGACTTCAATGGATTCTCATTGGGAGCCCTAAATCGCAATCCTCATGCGAATTGATGCTCGATACAAGCAAGCCCAACTCCCCGACCTGTTGACAATTGCAGAAACGGTTTCCCTTTAGTTTAAAATCCTATGCTGGCATTAGCGAGTGATCCGGAAAATTGGAGGGCGCTTCCCGAGTCTGCCTTTGAACGGCAACCTTTCGAGATGACATCCGCCCGATTGGGTAACGTGGGCCACGTACTCAGAGGTGTGAAGAACCAGCGGTTCTTGCCGCTCGTGTAACGCTCCTCCAGAACCTTCTTCACAGTCTTCTTGGCATCCTCACGCTGGGTAATCTCCTTGAAGGTGTCGTTGGAGACGACGCCCTTGAGACCCTCGAGCTCAAGAGTGTAGCGCGTGGGCATCAGGTGGTTGTAGTTGACGAGCTTGACGAAGGGCTTGATTTTGTTGCGCTTCTCTTGGCGAGTCTTCGACATGCGGCGAGTGATCTTGGAGGGGTAGCGCTCGATACCGGCGACCAAAGCATGACCGAAGGGGTGAGCCTTGTTGCCGGAGTCGACAGGCTGGATGATGACCACCTGGCGATAACCCAATGTTAGCGATTTTTGACCCTGCCATTATTCCACGGGCTCGAAACATCATTTCTTCTTCGGCCCTTAGTGCAGCGACAGAGGTTATCCACAGTGGACGAAGAAATGATGAGCATCCCAAACTCCTCCTTTCTTGCAGGCCGCCTCGTCAATATGCGCTGCTAACAATTTGCCAACAAGCAACACTGCGAAGCTGACGGGTTCCTCCGCTGCTCTCCCTTCAATCGAAGATAAAAATTGTGCGCTCCTCGAAAAGTCGTGGGATCGTACCTTCTTGCCGGCGTAGCGGCCGTGGGTGATGATGGCGACTCTGCCGACCTTAAGGAACTTCATTTTATCCTTGGCTGTCGAAGGTGGGCGTTGGGCGTGGGGATGAGAAGTTCGTCGACGTGCTGCGGTTGAATTTTGGGCGCGTGTAGAATTTTCCTTTGCTCTGCCCTTCGTGTCGAGGGTTTAGCGAAAGCCTGTCACGTGTACCATGACTCAGCAGTGGTGCCCTTGCAGTTGCCCCTCAATGTAAGTGAAAACCTTAGACAGGGGGTGATATGCTGGGTAAGGTCCGGGCAGTGCTCTGTCGAGGGCGGCTTACCTAAGGCACCCGGCAATCGAGGTACAGCACGTTATCTTACATATTACAGGCAGTAATTCCTCAGTTATTTCTTCCAATCGCACCTGCTAATGCCAGTACCATCATCACGACATTTGGAACACATTGCAACGGGCTTGCTAAGAACGACCTACTATCAGCTTCGCGAGATCACAGCAATAATTTTTGTATAGAAGGTCGCGGCAAGTCCGGAGTGCAGTGCCACGAGCATCACGGCAAGGTTAAGACAGACGACTGCAGAGGATAGATAGGGAGTTGTTATTGCAACCGCACATCATGACTACGCCTGCGTACATCATCTCCAAGGTGGCCGACCCAGTATTCGCGTTAGTCATTGGTGTCGGTGCCGCTGCGACGAGAATCAACCGCGAGGAGAAAGAACAAGGTCGGACTACACAGCAGACGCTCGATGCTGCTAAGAGGTAAGGCACACATCCACCAAAACAAGTTGTTAACCATGGAAACGAAGTCTGACTCCCAACAAGGCGGCTTAAGGCGCTTAAGGCTACCACTTTGGCGTAAAACCCGGCTTTGTCACGTTCGTCAGACGAGGTCGATCTACGACACGACTAAGAGATGACTGACGGAGAACCTCTGGTGGTGCGTTTATTGTCACACTAGTTAATCACCGAACGACGGTCCATATTCTTTTTTCATGGCCTCGCGAACCATTTGCCCGCATAGCTTAGCCGTCGGGTTTGCGCTCACAGCTAGGCCCTTTGCTATCTCGTTCCCATATCTCCCGCCCATAGCGAAGTCGTGAGACGCCGCTTCTTCAAAATCGAGCTTGGTCCATTTGAACTCGCGTCGGCCACTACCAACATTCACAGGGTATTCAGCCGCCAGTTTTGCTGTCGTGTGATAGATGGCCGCACGCTGTGTGTGCGTCAGGGAGAGTGTCTTGGCCGCTTGTGGTGACATGGCGCCGTAAATGGTGCGAGGTGTCAGCAATGAGATGGACTTGTCGATGTCGCTCAAAACAACTTGCACCTGTCGTGCCACCTCCTCGCCGTCGGGGCTTTCAATGAGCCGTTGCGGAGTAGCAGGCGCCTTTGCCAACAGCATCGTGTCTCCGTACAACCGTCTCAACGCCTGGATGCGATTGTTTCTGGCACTGGCGTAATTTGGGTTCTCGGAGATGAGGTCGTCGAGTTTTGACAGGAGAACTTTGTACTCTCGGACCGGGTCGGCTACTGATCTCGATCTCAACCCCGCCAGCTGGAGCTCGAGGTACTGCATGGACAAAACGATGTCCCTCTCCCTCTGTATGGCGATTTCGTAGAGGGCTGTATCTGTGACGTTGGGGTCCCGGGGCAACGAGGCGTCAACCAGAACGCATGTCGAAGGATCTGATTCGGGATCTTTGATTTTGTCCAGGACACTGACGTCGTGACGGCTGAGAATCGTGGAAGACATAGTCTAAGATGGTAACTAGCGGGAAGGCTCTCGCAGAATGAAGTTTTCAAGAAAACAGCAACGGCTGATCTGATGTAGGGTAGATCGAACACAGCCGCGTCCTCCGGACTACGCAAGAAGAACAGTGACCAGGAACTCGTGCTACTTATGCGTCAATATGATTGCGTCAGTTGTTTGCGAGTCCTCAAGAGCACGAGCGTGTACCTCATCATACGGTGAGGGGGCAGTCTTGGACACCAGCAGGGTTTATCAAGACGTCGGTGTTCTGCTGTCGAACGGCTACGAATGGGTTAAAGGACAAAGACGGGGGGAATGCTGCCTCGAGCACTGACCTCTCTTCGATTCACCAGCTCCCTTCTGCCGATAGGTTATGTCCCGCCAGGCCGGAGAAGTCACATGACATTCTAACCTCATACTATGTACACGACGGTATGACGGGCAATAGGCTGGAGCATCCGAAGGAGGTTGGTGGGGGTCGTCCGTCAATGCCGCGCCGCGCCGCGCAGCATATTTCCTAGGCCCGGCCAGCGGCGGCTAAATTCGGCTCACTGCGGCCGGTGACTTTCCGCGTATGCGAGCCATGTCTTTCAACGTCGTGCGGCTTTGCTCACCCGCCGCCAACCCGCGACATGTCCTGCTCCTTATCGAATCTCTGCCAGGTAGGCCAGACACGGACGGTGCCGAAGGAACCCCTGGCCTCAGAACACGAATCGCCCAGTGGTCACAACAACAGCCCAAAACGTTATACGTGCGTGGGCTTTCTCTGCTACATGTTTTGCTGCTGCTACCGCAGGCTATTTTCCGGCGCGGAAGTCCGCCACTCGGATCGAGTTTCATTTGTCACAGACGGTAGACAGCGCCATTCATTGACTGTTCTGCTGGTGGCGTTTGATATAAAACCGATGTTCACCCACCTCTTCCTCCATTGTGGAAGTTTCACCATCGTCACAACACAAGCCACCTCCCCTATTTATTGCCTCTCACAGGAAAATCAACGCTTCCTTACTAGCTGCCTCCATATCACCAACGAACATCTCCTCGGCATCCCCATAACCTGCTGAGTGTCAATGTCCCCTTCTGCAATCACAGACTCGCCACCACAGAACGCCGTTTTCCCGGCACCGAAAGACCTTGGCGATGGACTCGCCGTTCAACACCCGCCGCCCAACTTCAGAGGCTACGATCACGTAACTTGGTGGGTCGGCAATGCGAAGCAGGCGGCTGCTTACTACAACACGTTCTTCGGCTTCAAAACGGTCGCGTACAAAGGTCTTGAGACCGGCAGCAGATACTTGACGTCATGGGTTGTTGAGAACAGTGACGTCCGCTTCGTCTTCACATCTCCCATCCGTTCTTTGGCCCACCTACCCGAGGACGAGGCTATCCATGACGCGGAAAGAGCGTTGCTTGGCGACATCCATGCACACCTCGAGAAGCATGGCGACGCCGTCAAGGACGTCGCTTTTGAAGTCGACAACGTCCAGGGCGTGTACGACAAGGCTGTCCTAGAGGGCGCCCAATCGATACAGCCCCCGACTGTGCTCGGGGACCCGGAGCACGGCAACGTGCTGGCCGCCGTCATTCGTACCTACGGCGACACAACGCATACGCTGATTGCGCGCAACAACTATAAAGGTCCCTTTTTACCCGGATTCCGCGCGGCCAAGCCCTCGGCCGCCTCCGTTTCTCTCCCTGGCGTGCCGTTGCTTCGCATCGATCACTGCGTCGGGAATCAGTCTTGGAATGAAATGGTCGCTGCTTGCGCCTTTTACGAGAAGTGTCTCTCTTTTCACCGCTTCTGGTCTGTCGACGACTCGCAGATATGCACCGAGTTCTCGGCCCTCAACTCGATTGTCATGTCGTCAGCCAACCAGCTCGTAAAGATGCCAATCAACGAGCCAGCGCCCGGGAAAAAGAAGTCCCAGATTGAGGAATACGTCGTTTTCAACTCTGGCGCCGGCATCCAGCACATTGCGCTCCTGACCCCGGACATTATCACCACGGTATCGGCAATGCGCGCCCGCGGCGTCGAGTTCATCAACGTTCCCAGTACATATTATGACAACATGCGTCACCGCCTGAAGACGGAGAAGCGCAACTGGGTGCTCAAGGAAGACCTAGCTACGATTGAGAGACTGAACATTCTTATTGACTACGACGAGCAAGGCTATCTCCTGCAGCTATTCACAAAGCCGCTCATGGACCGTCCGACCGTGTTCATTGAGATCATCCAGCGCAACCATTTTGAGGGATTCGGTGCTGGTAACTTTAAAAGCTTGTTCGAGGCAATCGAACGCGAGCAAGCGGAGCGAGGTAATCTTTGAGGCTATGTAACTGCTGAAGTATCACATCATACAATCTAATTGGGCGGCCTTTCCTGCTTCCCGACGAGTACGTAGCGTGTTCGCTACCTGCGTGCGAAAACCTTCTGGCCTGGTTTATTATTTCCGACCCTTTGGACATTGGTAGGTAGCGTAGATACACCCAAAACCCTGGTCGACGGGACATTTAACGCCGCTTAGCCTTGGTTCGCAACGCTTCGTTCGGTCTTGCGCCGTGAACCTCCTTTTACTCCTGGGAACGTCGTCGTCCTCTACATGCTCAAATTTGTTTGCTGATGTGTGCATGCCTATCGGCCTGACTTCGAGAAGTTCAAGACGTCGTTTCCTCCTCGCCTCGTTCTGTCCTTCTCCTGGACTCATAACCGGACTCGCAGGTGGAGTGATCCACATGATACCCCTCCGATGGGTGTAAGCCTCATTATCAATTCACTGCCAAGTCCAAGCCATCCCTCCGGTGTTCGTATGACTCCACCACTTCGTCGGTGACCTCCATTGGTGACCCACGAGTATCGCTCTGACACCCAGGGCAGTTGTGAATAACCTCGTGGGCATAGACATCACAATCAATGCAAAAGTGGTTGTTGCACACTGTACAGGCGTAGCGGCCACTCTCACTCACACCCTTAAGTTCAGACACTGTCACCGGAGTAGGTGCGACCGGTGTGCTCGTCCTCACGTCATCCGCTCCCGTGTCTTTTTTCTTCTTGGGTGGCTCGGGGAATGTAGCGAGACAAGAGTAGCAGGCTTTTGACAGACTGTCGCTCGCCCAAGACACTTCCACCCAGTTTCGAAGAGGGAAAAGGTGGTGATATGACCGGGCAAGATGAGTCGACAGGATCAGTGTCAGACTGCAAGCGGGGCATTCGATGGGCAAGCGACAAACACGGGTACCGCAGCGCGTGCATAAGTAGCCTTCTCGTGCAGGCTTGTTGTGACAGGCACAAATGGCGGTGGCCGAGCCCTGCACCAGCGTGCGAGAGGGGAATCCCATCATGAGCAAGGACGCGGTGCTCTGAGCAGCGGTGCGTGTAACCGGTGGGGTTGTGGCGGCAAGCAGCAGATCGCGAAAATGAACGTCGTTCATGCAGACGCTGTAGTGAGTATCGTCGCCGGCGTTTGTCCGGGAGCAAAGTTCGGCACAGATGGCGACCTGCGCAGCAAGGCCAGTTATTGAGACGCGAATACGATCAGCGATGAGGGTTGAGATAGTTTCATGAATGTCGCCGGGGTCAGACGAAAGAAGGGCGCCAAAGACAACGAGCACCTCGCGGGTGCCGTGAGATGGAGCATGACTGCAGTGTGTGTTGCGTCAGCGTTCGATTCATGATCCATGGAACCCCTTGGGAAACTACCGTACAATAGCGCGCCACGGCACATCTCGAGCGCGTTCTGTAGACTCGGATTACCTGATGGGTCCTGGCCCTCGAAGGACTTCAGCCTCTCTATGTGATCGGTTGGATTGCCGCTCATGTCGCTGATCCTGATGGCCACACCGTCACGCATGCCAATGATTCCGAGTTGCGATATTGGGTTTTGCTCGAAATACTCCTTGACGAAGTCTGCAGCGTAAGCCCACGCTACTCGATACCGGTTAGGGAGCATGTCTTTCTCTGCCATAGCGAAGGACATGTCTAGCACCAGCACCAGGTGTCGAATGATGCCCCGCTGCAACGGCGTGGTATCTCGAAGAAGGCGTCTTCTCTTTTCGGCCTCTAGGCTTGCTCCTACCGCTAAACTGCCATCGGCGCCTTCTGTGATATCTTCCCAGCTCCGTTTGACGTCTTCCCATCGAGCCTTGGAATGTCCGCTCTTGCCCTTCCTGCCTCGAGTCCCTCTCAGTTTACCTGATGCGGCTTCGACGCCAGTCTTATTGTAGAGCTGGTGACCGCCCGCATCGTCGTCAGACATGTCCTCGACGTATTCGCCGTCAGAATCAGCCATGGTGAGCAAGGCTCTTGTCCTGTTGATGTTGATGTTTCTGTTGATGTCTGGTCTTTGGGGTAGCAGATTGTCGACCTTTGGTATCCAGTACTGTAGGTTCTGGAAATGATATTTAGTGGTGTGAAAACCAGAGGAGATTGTAATAGCGGAAGGAGGGGAGGAGAGAAGGAAGGATGTGCGAAAGATGATTGAGAACAAGGCTGGAAGGCGAAGTATCACAGCCTCGTAGTTTAGGTCTATGATTGGGTATTTATGATTCGCAGTCAGCCAATCAAGGCTAATCCACCTATCTACCCGACTGCGCTAGGCCTACCTCACTTGTACTGGATACTATCAGGAATAACGCGGTTGAGAGGCAGAGTTTGTACTATTTAAACCTCGGATACTAGTAGTATTTCTACAAGCCTTGCTTTACTTAAACTACTTAAAATAGAGTTTTATATAATATATATAGCTATATTTAGTTATATATAATATATACTAGATTTTACTCCTTAATTATTTGGTTACTTTTGCTCTGTACCTGGAATGATATCTAAGCTCTTCACCCTATATGTAGATTTATCTATAAATTTTACCCAGTAACAGCATTCGTGCCAATGCTATACTCCTTAATTATATATAACAATTAAGAATTTTATAATACTAAAGAACTACTAAGCTAAAAATATATATTATACTAGATTTATATATTTTAACTATTAAAATATCTATTAAAAATACTTTACTTTTAGTTCTTAAAAAAACTGATTAGTAGTTTACCTAGTATAATACTTTTTAAATAGAAACTAGAACTTAAAATTTATAAAATTATTTTAACTCTAAAATAACTATTTACTAAAATTTCTTTTTAAAACTTCTTTAAGAATTACTTCTAAGTAATTATCTAAAAACTAAATAGTATTAATAAACTTTTAAAATGCCTAAATTAAATACTTTTAAAAGTTTTATTCTTAGAAAAGTTAATTATAAAGAAAATCAATAATTCTTAGTAAATACTACTAAAGAAATTCGCGTAAAACATATTATAAACTTTATAGAAAAAACATTAAAAACCTATATAACTTTTTATAATCTCTATATTTTGAAGACTAGAAACTACTAATATCAATAATTAAACTAAACTTATATAATAAATTAAATCTTTAAATATATAAGTAAAATACTATAGTATTATTATTACTATATAGAAGAGAATATAGTGATATAAATTATAAACTTCTATAATTACTTTAATATTATAAATAATTTATATTTCTAAAATACTATTTTAATATACTATAAAATACTTTAATTCCCTAAACTTAAATATTTTACTATGAAAATAATAGTTANTTTATTAGGTTTTTCACTTAAGCTTAAATAAATAACTAAGCTACTTTTAAGTAGTTCTATTGTAGTTATTTGTTTTTATAATTAATAAGAAGCTTTATTAGAATTAAAATATTTAAAATTATTTTATAGAGAGGTTAAATCTGTGTTGAAAATAAGTGTTTTATTAAAAGAAATATTATAAGTTATTATAATTTTGTTTTAGAGTAGGTTCTATATTTGATATTAGTTAGTTAAAGTATATTCTACTAAGAAGTTGATAAAAGTATATCTCTTAAGGTAGGTTAATTAATTATGTTTTAATTCTATATTTATAATTAGAATAAAATATTTGTAGTTATAAGTATGGAGGTAGGCTAAGTCTTGTCTAATAATATCATTTATCAAGTAGTTTGGTGAAGTTTCTAGTATAGTATTTACTGGTCTAAAACGTATATTAGTATTTAATTATAAAGAAATACTATAATTTATAAGGTTTTAAGTTGAGAATTATAAGGTATTTATTCTTTTACTTTATAGTTCTTATATAAGTTTTAATAACTACTCTAATATATTTAGTATTTCTATTTTAGCTCTAAGTATATAGAGTAGATAGCTTAAAGTATATATTTTAATAGATAAAATTGAATTTTAACTTCTTATACCTAAAGATTTCATTATTATATCTAAAGACTTTAATATTAATATTATACTAGTATTTAAGGAGTATAATAAAACTCTTAAATATTCTAGTCATTATAGTTCTAGTATAGTTAATAAAATAGAAGTTTTGAGAATAATTAGTAATTTTATCTATAAATATGAAAGCTAAGGTATAGTTTCTATAGTTCTAGTAATAGGAGTAGAAATTAAAAGTAATATACTTTTTAGGGGTAATATATAAAGTATTCCTATATTTTGCGTAGTAGACCTTTTACTTATTTTACTAATATTATATACTTTATATATTTCTTAAGTAAACTAGTAATTATTATACTTCAAGTAACTATTAGTAATCTAAATACCTCGTATAGCTAAGATAAAGTAGCTTAGAGGCTTTTTACTAGGATATTCTAAATATTAGTACTAGAATTATTTATTACTTTTCAGGAGCTTTCAAAGAGTATTTATAGTATATTACTAGTACTAGTAATATCTAGGAGAAGGTTTATACTATACTAACTATATTACTAAAATAGTTATTCTCTCGTGAATATATCAAATTTAAAGATTTACTAACAATATTAAATATTAATAGCTGTAATTTTAGAATAATTACTCTTCTATAATTAAGATAGGTAATTTAGTTCAGTATTTTACTAGTAGTTTTATTCTTATAATTATTAAAAAGAGATAAAGTTTATAGCTAAAGTAGTATAGAAAGTAGTATTATAGAGGTATAATTTAATCTTTTAATTTTCTATAGTTTTAATAAAAATCTTAGTATCTCCATAGTTTTTAATTAGTATAAGTTTTATATTATCTTAAATCTAGTTTCTTATAAGAGTTCTTTGAAAAGCTCCTGAAAAGTAATAAATAATTCTAGTACTAATATTTAGAATATCCTAGTAAAAAGCCTCTAAGCTACTTTATCTTAGCTATACGAGGTATTTAGATTACTAATAGTTACTTGAAGTATAATAATTACTAGTTTACTTAAGAAATATATAAAGTATATAATATTAGTAAAATAAGTAAAAGGTCTACTACGCAAAATATAGGAATACTTTATATATTACCCCTAAAAAGTATATTACTTTTAATTTCTACTCCTATTACTAGAACTATAGAAACTATACCTTAGCTTTCATATTTATAGATAAAATTACTAATTATTCTCAAAACTTCTATTTTATTAACTATACTAGAACTATAATGACTAGAATATTTAAGAGTTTTATTATACTCCTTAAATACTAGTATAATATTAATATTAAAGTCTTTAGATATAATAATGAAATCTTTAGGTATAAGAAGTTAAAATTCAATTTTATCTATTAAAATATATACTTTAAGCTATCTACTCTATATACTTAGAGCTAAAATAGAAATACTAAATATATTAGAGTAGTTATTAAAACTTATATAAGAACTATAAAGTAAAAGAATAAATACCTTATAATTCTCAACTTAAAACCTTATAAATTATAGTATTTCTTTATAATTAAATACTAATATACGTTTTAGACCAGTAAATACTATACTAGAAACTTCACCAAACTACTTGATAAATGATATTATTAGACAAGACTTAGCCTACCTCCATACTTATAACTACAAATATTTTATTCTAATTATAAATATAGAATTAAAACATAATTAATTAACCTACCTTAAGAGATATACTTTTATCAACTTCTTAGTAGAATATACTTTAACTAACTAATATCAAATATAGAACCTACTCTAAAACAAAATTATAATAACTTATAATATTTCTTTTAATAAAACACTTATTTTCAACACAGATTTAACCTCTCTATAAAATAATTTTAAATATTTTAATTCTAATAAAGCTTCTTATTAATTATAAAAACAAATAACTACAATAGAACTACTTAAAAGTAGCTTAGTTATTTATTTAAGCTTAAGTGAAAAACCTAATAAAATAGTTAATATAATTATATAATAGATTAATAACAAAATATATTGTCTAACAGTAGCTTATCAAAAAGTATATCTTATTTAAACTAGAATAAAGTGTTTAAACACGTATAAATAGAACAATTATACTTTATATAAACTACTAGAGTTACATAGTAGCTAGTAGAGTCATATAGCAGCCTTAGTACTATACTTACTCTTATATACCCCCTAGTAGTAGAGCTACTAGAGATACCTTTATATTATTTAAGTAATATACTAAATAAATAAAATAAGGTAAATGGTTCCTAAAATAGATTTTCAAATACTTGAATAAAAAGAATTAGCAAAATTATTATAATCTATTACGTATTTAACTATTTTTATATATATTAGTAAGAATAATTAGTTAGCTCATTCCCAAATTACTAGTAATCTAATCTTTTTATATACTATAAATAAATTATTTATTAATTTTCAACTTACTAGTTTTCTTTCTTCTCCTCTATACTAACACTTTCAATAATTACCTCTCTATATTTATAGATAGTATATTTAATTAATATAGATTCCGTATGTTAACTTGAGGTATAATAATATATACTAGTTATTACTATTATTCTAACTATAGGAAAAACCCCTTAAGTCTATTAAAAAGCTATTAGTAAAGCTAAGAATCTTATTACTAAAGTTGAAAAACAATTCGTTAATATTAAGAATACCCCTGCTACTGATCTTTTAACGCGTTTAGACTACTATCTATCGAATAACCTTTTCTAGTTTAGGTACCTTAACTTCTTATCGTTTAAGCTTCTTAGCCTATACTACTTATCTAGCTAGTTCTAAGTAGTTATATTCCTAGATTTGTAGTAACTATAACTATTTCTCTAGTTAATTAAAATCCTATATTTTAACTAGTTATAAGAGAGTTTAGAACTTATAGTTTTAATTATAGTATTCCAACTACTAGGTTTAGGTATCTTCTACTTTTTAGATAAGCTTAAGTTCTGATTTCTGTTTTTTTAAGGAATTATAATTAATTTTTGATATCCCTATAAATTAATTTTTATATACTCATTAGTATATTTTATTTATTTATTCAAGTTCCTAAATTCGAGTAATTAATATTTAGCTAGATAAAAGGTTAGTCTAAGAATTCTATTCCCTAGGAATAGTTTAAAGAATACTATTACTTTTTATCTTTTTATATTACAATTATAAAAACTTTTTATTACAAATAAAGAACAAGTATCTAAGTTACTTATATATATATTTAAGTAAATGAGAAATAGCTTTAAATAGTTTCTTCTATCATTTTAGCTAGCTTTAAAGGTATTACTTATAGATCTATAAAATTAAGAAGTATTCTAAGTTATTTAAATTTCGCCTAAATTAGATTCTTTATAAATCTTTTTACCAATATTAAATCTACAAGTATATATATTACTTTAAAATTACTTTTTAAGTATTTTTAATATAACTATATTTATTAAGGTTATATTAAAGGTTTTTAATCTATTTTAATTATATGTTTCTCGGGAACCTTTTAAAGGAAGCTATACCTAGTAGTTTGCTTTTGCCTTATTTTACCCTATAGATACTACTAGTTCTGAGGAACCATTTAAACGGAGAAAACCTCAAGTAGTAAATATGGTTAGTTAATACGATAGCTAATAAATATAGAAAATATAAAAGGAAAGTATAAGCTTATATCTATTATTATTACTCTTTAAAGATTATAGTTATGTGATACTAATACTAGCTAGCTATTATACCTATTACTAGCTATTAATAGTATAATGGAGCTAGGCTTGTGAATAGCTATAGATATATACTATAAGTAGGTTTATAGTAATCCCGAGTATAGATAGAGTAGTTTATAGTATATAAATAAAAGAATTAACTTCTCTTCTTCTAATATTTCAGGATTTACTATTTAGATAATATTGATTCTTAGATTATAGATCTGCGAATAAGCTACTCTTTTTATTAAATATTTTTCGAAGATTTTATGTCTATTTATACTTTTTTTACGAAATTATATATATATGTGGTTGTATTGAAGGTCTCTGATCTATTTAAAGTCATATGCCTCTCCGGAACCCTTTAAAGGAAGCTACACCCGGTTGTGGGCTCTTGCCTCATTTACCCTCTAGATACTACTAGTTCTGAGGNACTACTGGTTCTGAGGAACCGTTAACGGAGAAAACCTCAGGCAGCAAGACACGGTTGGTTAATACGATATTTGACAAATAGGAAGGTACGTTCGTCACAAAGGGAAGGTACAGGCCCACATCCGTCGCAGTTACTCTTTAAGGATCGCAGTCACGTGACACTAATACTAGCTAGCTAGTGGTACCTGTTACTAGCTGTCAATAGTTGCTAGCTATTAACGGCTGTCGGTAGGCGCTAACGGCTAGTAGTAGTTACCACATAGTTTACGTAATCGGAAGGCATATATACCCACCGGTCGCGCTTGCCTGCCGCAGGATTCGAACCTACTACTCTTGCCGTGACAGTAAGAGCCAGCCAGACGTTAAACCACTACATCAAGCGGGTATAAGATAGTTATATATAATACTTTAGATACTTTTTTAAGGAAAGTATAATTTTTAGGGAAAAATAATATATAAGATAGTTATATATATATAATTAGGGATATTTCTAGTTTTAGAAAAGATAAATAATATTAGAATATCTATAAATTAACTAATCTATTAATATTTTAGAGATCTCTTAGAAGATTAATATATAGAATTGAAATAAATATAATAGGATAGAGATAAAAGGGATAGGAGACTTACTTTTTTACTTATTATTCTTATTATTAATAAATAATTAGAAACAATATTCTTATTATTTATTATAATAATAATAATAACTTTATTTAGATAATAAAATAGTTTAAAATAAAGATAATATTTATGTTAAACTTAATATAGAAATTTCTTTCTTAGTTTTAAATACTCTTTTATTTATATATTTTATATTTAAAAGTATTTAGCTAAAGATTTTAGATATTTCTGAGGATATAAGTAATATCTATTTAGAATATACTCCTAGGAATAATCCTACTACTAATATCTTAGGATTATAGGTTAAGGCTTTATTAGGATATATTAATATATTCATAAATTTTACTATATTGTTATTAATAAATTATATTCTAATAGTAGTTAATTTTTTAATACTAGTAAAAATACTTTAAGCTTAATTTTCTATAGTTATTATATTTCTTTAGTTTAAAAGAGTTCTTAAGTTTATTAGTAATAATATTTCTAATTTCCTAGATAAATATAAATCTTTTACTAATTTATCTTATAAGTTAAAACTTAATATAATTAGAGAAATTTATATATATCATACTCTATAGTTTAAGAAAACTATATTATTTATTATAACTACTAAAATAATTTAGACTAAAATATAAAATCTTTTGTTAAATATATATAGACTCATAGACCTAATTACTAATTAAAACCCAAATAAAGAACTTAGAATTTTTATTATAAGGAATTATCTAAAAGAAAATAATCTTATAAAGATTACTTTTCTCTTAATTATAATTAGTAATTTCTAGACCTAGATTATTACTAGAAAAGATCCTAATTTCCCTAATTTAGAATTAATATATACTACTATATATAAAGTATTTCCTAGAGTATTAGGAGAAATAGCTTATAACTTTTATTATGAGTTTCATAAGCTTATTAATACTAACTAGAGAATTTTCAAAGTTATTATTATATAGTAGGGAAAAGACTAAACTTTGATAAAATAGTTTATAAAATAGCTAAAACTATAACCCTTAAAGTACTCTCTCTTAAGAAGATAAAGATAATTTTAAGAAAACTAAAAATAATTTAAATTATATAAAATATAAAATTATTTAAAGAAAATATTATTATAAGAGTTAAAGAGTTAGTAGATATTTTTAAAGCTTTTAGGTTAATAGTACTAGTATTTCTATAGAAGATTAGATATCTATAATCTATAATATTATAAAAAGATAGAATAAGATAATAGTTTATACTAAGACTTATACTATGTTAATTAACTTTAGATTAATTTATTATTCTTATATAACTAATTTATAAACCTAATAATATAGTAGTTTTATAAGATTTTTATATAAATTAAATAGAATTTATAATAGTTAAATTCTTCTATTTATATAGACTTACCCCTAATACTAGTATATAGATAACTATAATTATTAGTAGTATAGATAGTTAGGATACTATTATAAAGGAATAGCTAAAGGCTTGGTAAGGGAAGGAGTATTTAGTATAAAAGTAGGTTTCTGTAGGTTGTAAGATTTCAACTTAGTAGGCTAACTAGTAGTAGCTATAAGAGGGCTTTTATCCTATAGTAGCCTGAGGCTACTATATTACGTGATCTATATCTATTCCTTAGCTATAAAAGGGCTTTTATCCTATAGTGGCCTGAGGCTACTATATTACGTGATCTATATATATAGTAATCCGATCCTAGTTATCCTAGCTCTCTATATAAGCTATAAAGTATATCTTTATAACTATCCCCCCCTCTATAAACCTTAAACCCTAAAGCCTGTAAACGCTATATAGCCGCTTTTTTGAAAATATCTTTAAGAATAGTTCTACTAGATATTTACTAACTATTTAGTAATTGATAATAAAAGGATTTATCCTATATATATATTAATATATAAGAGTTATTTATCCCATATATATATTAATATATAAGGGTTATCTTACACATATATTAACATATAAGAATTATTTATCCTATATATATATTAATATATAAAGTTCCTATTATTATATTAAGCGAATAGTGTTTCTTATAAGTATATTAACTTACGAGGTTTCTAGTATATTAACCGGGATCTTTAGGGCTAAACCTAGGGTATCTAACCTTTTCCCATATATAGTAATACTTTTTCTATAAAGTTTCCTAAATACTAATCAGGTATCTAAAACTTCTTATAGCTAATTAGGCCCCCGAGGTATTAGTAGATATTCGCTAGTAAGCTCTTCTAAGCCCTCTTATATAGCCCTAGGTTTTATATAGCTCTAGGGACCTCTCAAGCCCTTAGCGAAGTACTCACAGTAAACCCTTATAAAATACTTTTACTATGCTATATAGCCCTAAGCTTTATATAGCTCTAGGGGTTCTTCGAACCCTTAGCGAGGCACTCGCAGTAAACTTTTATAAAGTAGCCTAGTTTCTAGTAAAATACATAGAACTTATTATAATAATAAATAGCTATAGTATAGCCTAACTTACCGTATACTTCATATAAGGGGCAGCTCTCAAAGCACTCTTTAAGGCGTAACTTCTTTACTAGGGGCTTTTCAACATTAGTCTCCTTATAACGTTCAGGCGCCAACCCCTCAGCAGTAGTAGCGCTCCCAACACTACTAAAGCCCTCGTGGGGCTATAACATCTCCCACAAATACTTAGCTACTAGGGCTACTACTTTAAATACTTAATTATCAAACTTCTAGTATTATAAGTACTACTATAGCCTAACCTTAAGGCAATAGAAGAACGCAAAAGTATAAAACCTCGAAACTTCTAGCTTAGAGATACCTAGGGCCCTATAAATAGCCGACTATTCAGCGTAAAACTTCAGTAAGGACTAGCCTTTATATCGAAGTATATAAAGTATACTATAGAGGTATAGCTCTTATAAGGTCGGATTAGTTAACAAATACTAAGTAAATACTGTAAAGTCAGCCTATGTAAAGTTATATAAGGTATATTAGTAATTATACTACTGTGTCTAGAGAGTATAGGAGAGTTTCGATATAGCTTATTAAATCTTTTAGGCCTCTAAGGCTTATAGCTATAACGTATAGGTATCTGAAATCGCTATTAACTAATCCTCGATTTCGTATAAGGTAGTACCCTTATAAAGGAGGCTATATAGGTAACTAGGGGGCCTCGAGTGATCTTTATAGTTATAAATTAATAGTATAGGGGTTACTATATGTTCGCTACTGGACAATCGAGCCGATATCATCTCTATAAAAGAGGACTATTGTTTGAGGAGGCATACGAGTGCTGCTATAGTTGCCGTAGGGTCAGGCGATATAGTTGCTATATGTTCGGCTATAGCCGTAGGTTTAGTAGAGTTTTCGGCGGGTGCTGTTGCCTCTGGTACCGCCGCGCGTTCGCTAACCGTTCGTCGTAATAGAGCTATTACTGAAATCCTAGCCCTACCCCTCTAGGAGGTAGAAGTTAAAGAATTATAAGGGAATAGCTAAAAGCCTAGTAAGGGAAGGAGTATTTAGTATAAAAGTAGGTCTCCGTAGATTATAAGACTTTAACTTAGTAAGCTAACTAGTAGTAGTTATAAGAAAGCTTTTATCCTATAGTAGCTTAAAGCTACTATATTACGTGATCCGTATATATATAGTAATCCGATCCTAGTTATCCTAGTTCTCCGTACAGGCTATAAGGTATATCCTTATAACTATATAGTATTTTATAATATATTAATTATTTACTAGATTTATAGTATTTACTTTTATACTAAAAATACTTTTTATAGTAACTATTAGGGAAATAATAAAATAATAGTAGAAGAAAGTATTATTAATAAGAGATATAAGAAGAAGTAAGAAGATACTAAGACTATTTGTTTATATATTATTTAAAAACCTTAGATTTTCCTAAGGGAAGCTAAAAAGGTTAAAAGTTTCGGATTACGATTATTTCTTAATTTTCAATAGATTCTCTAAGACTATAAGAAATATTAAGTAAATATTAATAAAATAGATAAGAGATTTACTAAAGAATAATAATAATTATCATAGACCTAAGCCTTAAGGCTTATATAGAATATTGCTATTAAAGTTCCGTATAACTACTACCCCTATAGTCTAGTAAAAAGTTTTTACTTTTAGTATAAACAATTTAAGTTGATTATAATACTATTAAAATACTACTAAAGTAGTTCTTATAACTAGCCTCTAATTTTAATAAATTTCTTACCTAAGTTTAATTTAGTAATAAATAGTAGATATTAAAGCAAATAGAAAATAGTAAACAAATAATAGTAAATACTACTAATCTAGAATTCTCTATAGGGTTTCTAATAGACTAATAGTAAACTAATCTAGTAGAAGATAAAAAACTAATCTTTTTAAAATACCTTTACTAAACTCTAAGAAAATCATAACTTAGCTTTATAAGTATTATAAGTACTTTATTTAAAATGAAAACTATTCCCTACTAATATTTTTCTAATAGTAATACTTTTTATTTTCCTATGTAGTAGATAACTATATAGTATAAATTAGAAGTTAACTAGGTCTTTATTAGAAGTTTTAAAGATTTCTAGTAATACTTATAAACTAGCTTATCATTTAAAGTCTAGATATAAGTTAGTAACTTTTATATCATATAAAGGCTATAATATAATTAAAATATTAATATGTTTCTCTAGTATTTTACTAAGTACTATGATAACTCATATTATAGTACTTAAGCTCTCGAGAAAGTTTACTACTTCTATTAAAAGCTTAAATAAATATTCACTAAATTCTTTCTTAAGTTTAAATTAGTTATAAAATAAATAAAGAAGTATAATCAAATAAAGGATATTAAGCTAAATTACGTCTAATTAGCTTTTTCCTACTAAATTCGGATAATTACTATTAGTTATAATATTAGCTAAATAGACTACTATACTACCATCTAATACTACTATATAATTATAATAAACCTCGAGATCCTTAATTTAGAGTTATAATACTATAAATAGCTATAGTTTTTTCCTTAGCTAGAACTAATAGTTAATTAGAATAGGGATATATAGATAATAAGTATAAGAATAGCTTATACTACTTTAGTACTAGTATAAAACTACTATATTACTATTTCTTAATACTATAAAAAGTTAAATAAATAAGTTATTATAATTAGTAAACCCTAGTCAACTCTTATTATAGGAATATATAAAGCCTATTAAGTAGACTTTATAGTTATCTAGACATATATATAAGCTAGTATTTATATATATTATAGTACTAAAGACTATTTTATCGTAGAACATAAACTCTAACTTACCTATTTACTAGTAACTTCTAATATTAATATTTAAACTTTATAGTTAAATAAAACAATTATAAATAATAAAGAAAAAGCCTAGTTTTCTAGAAAAACCTCCTTAGAGGGTAACTTAGTATAACTACTAATAATAATATTATAATAATAGATAAAACTAGAGAAATATAGAAATAGATAAATAAGCTACTTTTCTTAGTTTTTATATTAATAAATAATAAATCTTTCATTTCTATCTAAATTAACAATAATTATAATTATTATAGAATAATTAGTAAAGAGTTTATAAAATAGTAAAACTTTATATTAATTATATTACTATAGTTATACTAGTTAGGTATTATTTTAAGTATTAACTAGGAAATTTATATTACTAAGATAACTAGAATATAGATTAACCTTAATAGGTAAGTATTAGAAGTTTTATTCTATATAATCCTAAAGATAATATACTTAGTTATCCTTAAAAAACTATAGTTATAGTATTAATAAGTTATCTTAGATCCCGCAAAGAATAAAATATAGATGGATTTAGTTGATAGCTTAACTATTAAAGCTATTAGTAATATGCTAAAAAATTATTTAGATAGATTTATAAACCCTATTAAATTACTAGTAATAATATTTTCTAGTTTAAGAGAAAAAAGATATAAGTAATTAATAACTAATTTCGTATAAATTAATATAGTTTTAGTAACTATATTACTTATAATTTCAGAATAATTATTACTTATTTTACTAGCTACTTATACTTTTTTATAAACCTTTTTAATAAAAATAAAACCTCTAGTTTTCTATTATATAAAAGGTTTTTTAATTACTATATTTACCTAAAGAAAAACTTAGATAGAATTAAACTAGACTTACTATAAAGATTACTATATAATATACTAAGGAAATACTTCCTCGAGGTCTAATACTAAGTTATAGATTTAATAGATAAAAGTTAAGTCTAGGTTAACTTATTTATTACTAAAGTATCTATTTCTTTTATTAAGAAACCTAGAAAGAAATAGTAATTTTATATAAATTATTACATCTTTCATATTATTAGTATTTATAACTATTACCTTTTACTA
>RYZW01000287.1:22793-44241 GCA_004367215.1 Colletotrichum trifolii | reverse complement strand
TAGAGAAATCCTAGAGAAATCCTAGAGAAATCCTAGAGAAATCCTAGAGAAATCCTAGAGAAATCCTAGAGAAATCCTAGAGAAATCCCTAGGGAAATCCTAGTAATTTCTAGTAGGAAATCCTAGTAATTTCTAGTAGGAAATCCTGGTAATTTCTAGTAGGAAATCCTAGTAATTTCTTATAAGAAATCCCTAGTAAATATCTATTAGAATCCCGAGCTTTCTATAGTATTCTATAATAATAACCCTATTAGTAATTTAAACTTCTTATAATAATATAAAAGTAAATTACTTTACCTTAAATTATTTATTTATTTATATTTCAAAAAGTTTCTTAACTTACTGGAATATTTATTACTATCCCCTAAACTTACTAAGATACTAAAACTAACTAATATTACAAAGAGGGGAGCTATTTTAACTAAAGACCCTACTATTACTGCTAATCTAAAATATCTTTATAGTTATCTAAAGAAAATTATTATTCTAAAACCCTTTTTAATAATAAGGAGGATAATTTAGCTAGTAACCTTAAAAAGAAAAGGAAATACTTAAGCTTATTAGTAATAATAATAAAGTATTTAAAGTTATTACTAACAGAAAAGAAGATAGTAATAAAAATATCGAAGAAATAGCTAAACTACCTAAGAAATATATAAAGACTATTACTAATATAACGTGAAAATCTACTTAAATTAGAAACTAAGAAGTTTTATTAGAGATAAATAATCTTAAATATTAGCTAGAGGTTACTCAATAATAACTTATAAAACCTAGTAATAAGTCTACTATTCTAAAGAAAACCTTAAGTAAATTTCCTTTTTTCAAAAAAAATAAAATTACTAAGAAATATAAGAATTACTTATTCTAAATAAAAGCTATTAGAGATTAATAACTAGTTTAAACTATCCCCTATATAATATATTATTCTAATTTTATTTTCTTATAAAACCCCTATTTTAATACTATTAATATTAATAGTTAATATTTATTTTCTAACTAGTACTACTAGTATAAAGATAGTTTAAAAACTATTTATTCACTAGTTTGCAATTAGATATTTAAAGTATTTAAAAGATATTTAGAAATCCTTCAGATTCCCGAAACTAATAAGGTAAGTTTTTTAGCCTAAGAAGTTTTATTTAAGTCTAATTATTCTTAGTTAAAAAATAAAAAGATTAGTAATATAAAGAAACTTATCTACTTCGAATTATAATTTAAATAATAGAAGGACTTTAAAACTACTTTTAATAAAAATAGAAGTATTTTAGATTCTATTACTAGAAATCCTATTATTGAATAACTTTTTCTAGTTTAAATTCCCTAACTTATTTAAGATCCCTAATTTACTTAGCTTATTTCTAGAAATTATATTTCTAGTATTTTAGTAATAGTAATTAGTTCTCTAATTAGCTAATTCTCTATATCTTAGCTAGTTCTTAGAAAGTTTAGAACTTATAATTATAATTATAGTACTTTAGTTATAATTTTAAGTAGTCTTAGTATTTTAGATAAGCTTAGGCTCCTATTTCTATTCCTTTTAAAAACTATAATTAGTATTTAATACTTATATAAATTAATTTCTATATATTTATAATAGTATTTTACCTACCTATTTAGGGCTTAGAATTTAAATAATTAATACTTAGTTAAATAAAAGCTTTATTTTAAGAGTTTTACTTAATAAGAATAGTTAGAGGAATTCCGTTATATTCTCGTTTTTTATATTAATATTATAAGGATGTTTTATTAAAAATAGAGATTATTCTAAGTTACTTATATATATATTTAAGAAACTTACCTCAAGTAATTTCTTTTATTATTTTAACTAACCTTAAAAATATTACTTATAGATTTATAAGATTAAGAAATATTCTAAATTATTTAAACTTTACTTAAGTTAGATTCTTTATAAATCTATTTACTAGTATTGTATCTATAGGTATATAGATTACTTATTATATCTATGGGTATATAGATTATTTTAAAATTACTTTTTAAGTATTCCTAGTAAAGCTATATCTATTAAATATCTATATATTAAAGTTTAGTAAATAAGTACTCACTATCTAAAGTACTAGTCTAAATATCTATTAATTATTATAATAAAGTCTCTAAATATCTCTTAAATTAAATTTAATATCTTCAAATAATTTCTTTAATATTATAGTTTCTTTTAAGGTATATTCTAAACTAAGAAGCTCTATTTTAGTTATTAATATAATTATAATACTCTATTAAATAGTTTTTAATTAAATTGAATATCTTAATAGAAAAGTAATATAGTTATAATTTAGTTTTATTTTTAGATTTCTTATTAATTTATAAATAAAATATTTCTAGTAATTACAAATATTTAAAATATCTTATTAATACTTCCTAAGTTTCTTAACTATAATACTAAGAATCTTATATTATAGAAATATTAAATTATATAGTTTATAGTATCTATATATACTTAAGAAGAATTTATAAAGTATTTTAAAAATAGAAAGTATAATAATAAGATATCTAGCTATATTATAATAGAAATATAAAGAATCAAACTAGTTTTTATCTAGTATTTATAAGTCTCTTTTCATTTAATTTAACTAGTATTTATAGTAAAAACTACTACTAATAATAATATTCTTAGAATTAAATTTTAATTAAGATTAAAATGATTAGTAATGTTAATAATATATATATTATAGATTAAATTAAATTTTATAATACTTATAATCTCTAATTACTTAAACCCTTAAGAAATACTTAATAAGACTTTATTTTTTAAGTTTATAAGTATATTTAATACTTTTAACGATCTTATAAGCTTCTTTTTTAGCCATTTTATAATATAAGAGAAGAATATCATTTATATAGAATAGGATAAAGATACTTAAACTTTTATTTTTAAATAAATAAAATTCCTCTAAGTATAACTAGGAACCTAATAATTTAAGAATAGTATAAAAAGTTTTATATTAAAGAGAGGATATATCTTAAAGTCTATAAAAATAAATTTGAGTTCTATATAATACTTTATAACCTTAAATCTATCTAGTAATTTAACTATTATTAGAAATCTATTAAGATCCTTTATAATATTTAGAAATATGTTAATTATATTAAATGAATAAACCTTAAGGTTAAACTATACTATAATTACTATAACTACTTAAAACGTTCAAGTAGCTAGTATTACTATATATATAGTTTATAATAAATTAACTAGTTATATATTCTTATGTATATAAATCTTTACTTTATACTATTCTAGAAAACTATCTATATCTATTTTATAAGTAAAAGCTTCCTTAAGAAGAAGAGGCTTAGATCTAGTATCTAAGTAATCTATTTTTACTAAATACCTTCTTTTTGACTTTATAATCTTAACTCTAATTACTTTAATAAAAGAGCTTTATAATAGTTCTAATAAATTAGTAATATCGTTTTAGATTTTTAGTAATATAACTAATTAATTAGAATATATTGAGATTTTAATAGAAGGATCTTTTTTTAATACTATATTTTAAATAACAAATAAAACTATTAAGAGATTAAAGTATCCTTATCTAACACTTACTACTAATTAGGTAAATAAATACTAATAAAACTATCCTATTTATACTTTAAGAAATATAAAATACTACTATTATATTCTTTTAAGAGTACTATATAATTACTAATAATAATCTNTAGTTATTAATAATAATCTCTAGCTCTAACTATTATCATTATCTATTCTTATATTATTAGCCTAGTTCCTAGGTAGTTATAAATCCTAACCTAGTTAGTTAAAGTCTAGAGTTATATTTTAGTCTACTTTAAATCAACTAAATAGGGGTCTAAAAACAATTACTTCTACTCTTAGTTAAAATAAATATCTTTTCTTAACTAGCGAGATCCTTAATTTAAATATACTATCTAGTTCTCTAGCTATTAATATATTTCTTAAACTTTAAATTTTATTTAAAGTTATTATATCTAACTATTATTAATTAGAAACCTAAACATTAGTTTAGGTATAATTGAATCTTTCTTATTAATCTTAAAAACTAATTCTAGATTTGACTTAATATTTTAAACTACTTCTAGTACTATTAAGATAACTAGTAGAAGAGAAATCTTTTTATTAAGTATTCTTATTATTCTAAACTCTCTAAGTATTTTAAAAATAAAACTTTCTTACTCTTTAGTAATTAACTTAAATAATTATTTTATGACTTTTATTATAAATATTTTATAGAAGTTTTATTTTAAATAAACACTTATCTCATTAAATTTAATATTTTAAGTAATAATAACTTTCTAAGAGATAAGGATCTAGATCCTATATAAATTATAGGTATTTGAAATATAGCTTACTAGATATCTAATATATCCTTTTAGTTTAATTTAAAATAACTTTTTTAAAATACTTTATTTATAGTATTTCTTAAGTATATATACTTAATAGCTATAAATATAAATCTATCCCTAGTAAAATTATAAATCTTAATAGAAACTTAAAATATACTCTAGTACTTACTAGTAAAAATACTACTTATACTAAATTTCTTTAATTTTATATAGTAGTTTCTAGTTATTTTAAATATTTAGAAATATACTATATAATATAGTTATTACTTAAATTAACTCTATCTATAGTTCAAGTAGTAATCCTATAGTTTCTCGTATTTTTATACTTTAAATAATTAGTTTTTTTCTAGTATACTTACTCGCTCTAATTAGTTTTTTAGTATAAGAAAGAAATAGCTTGAGATTAATGTTTTTCTTCTATTACTTATCTCAAATAGCTAACTTCTCTATTAATTACTATTACTATTCTCCTAGTATTTTATTAAATCTTATAAATTAAAAAACCTCTCTATCCCTTTACCTATCTTTTAAATATTAATAATACTTAAAAAACTAATTTATAAGTTTTATTAAATAATATAAATACAAAGATAAACCTAAAGATGTATTCTTAATAATAGAAACTTAGGAATTACTTATATATATCCTAGGAAAATTAAATAAATCCTAAATAATATAATAAAAAAAGTAAACTAAATATAACTCTTAAATTTATCTAGAAATAACTTATTAAGAATAAGCTATTATATAGTAGGAATAATCTAATTACTTTAACTTTATAGTCTTTACTCCCTAAATATTAAAAACTAAATATTTAAAAATAGTTTATTCTAGATATCCTATTTAAAAGTACTATGTATAGGTATTATTAGATTTTAGTTCTAGGAAACCTATTTTAAAATATAATTAAAAAAAATAGAATACTTAGTAATTCTAAGATAATACTAGAAATACTCAAATAAACTATAAAATAGTTCAAAATAAGCTTATATTTAGTAATTCTAAGATAATACTAGAAGTATTTAAATAGACTATAAAATAGTTTAAAATAAGTTTATATTCGAGGAAAATAAAGTTATACTTTTTAAGTAATTATCTTATACTCATAGAATACTTAATTAAACTAAACCTAAAAATATAATCTAGTTTTATATACTTAATCTTAGTCTTATTAAGAAGTAATACTTCTAAGAGAATCTTAATATAGAAGGTTTTAATATAAATCATATTATCTAATATTAAATTAAATATATCCTTCCTCTTTAAACTATTAAGGATTTTCTTAATAATTCTCTTACTTTATCTAACTATAAAAAGATTAGCTAAGTTATATTAAGCTAAATCTATTCCCTTATTACCCTTATAAAATCTCTTCTTAAAGAAATCTATTAAATTAATAATATAAACTACCTTATAGCTATTAAAAACTATACTCCTCGAAAATGTATAAAGTTTTTGAATAATTAAAAAAAACCCTAAAGAAACTTAAAATAACTTTTTAAAGAAAGTAAAATTAATACTAATATATATTGAATTAAAAATATAATTAGTACTACTAGATTTACTGTTTGAAAAAGCTAATTTAGCTTTTAAAATATCTAAAAGAAACCTCTTTAGCTTTAATGGTATACTTTTTAGTTTTTAACTATCCTTTTTAGTAAACTTCTATTATAAACTATAGAGTTTAGAATCATTTACTTTATTAATAATACTATTTTAAGTAGTAATAAATATCTAAATTTTAAAGAACCTAGTATATAAGCTAGTAATAGTATACTTAATATACCTATAATCGTCTTAAAAGTATAAATAACTCCTAAAATCATATAAATACTTTACTTTAACTTAGATTATATCTAATTTTCCTATACAAATAACTAATATAACTAGTATCTTACTATAACTCTTAATTAAACTTTTATTAGTATAAAATATAGTTATAAAAATCTCTCTATATTTAACTAAAATCCTAATATTAAAGTTTTGAATTTCTTTTTTAAAGATATTCTAATACTAAGTTATAGCTTAATCAGGTGAAATATATTAAATATATATTTAAAATTACTCTTTAATTATAAAAGTTCCCGAGATCTCTAGGATATAATATATAATTACTTAGAAATAAATAGTATACTACTTATTATACTATACTAGACTAGAAATATTTAAATTAGTTTTCTTAAAGATTTTCTTATATTTAACTCTAACTTATTACTATATAACTAAATTATTCTAAATATATTAATATTTCAGATCTTTTGAGAAAGATTAAAAAGAAATATTATTCTTATCAAGAAATTCTATTTAAGTAAATATTAGAAAGTTATTATTCATAATAGTATTAACTTATATCTAAATTATATTATAATATTTCTTTATTTCTTGATAAAGAAATTCCTAAACTACTTAAAACTTAAAATTTACTAAATAGTAATTAAAAGCCTCTAAAATAATAAGAATATAGGAAATAGTATTTTGAATCTTCTCTTAAATAGTATTCTTTTAGTTAAGCTAATTATCAAATTTAAGTAATTGAAGTATTTTCAAGATATTAAGGATACATTTAATATCTAGATTAATATACTACTAGATATTTTAGCTAATTATAGAGAAATAAAATATAATATACTAATAATTAAAGTTAACGCTATTAGATAGCTTTATTATTATATCTAGGTTATTAGTAATTAAGTATACTATTTTAAATAGTAAGTTAAAGAACTAATAAGATAGATTAAAAAAGATTTCTTTTATATTTATTAATTATAAGTAATTTAGAGATAATTAAATATAACTAAGCTTATAATAATAAAAAATAAATGATATAGTATATAGTCTAAAAATAGGTTATTAAAGAATATATCTTCTTCTAACTAAAGTAAAATGTTTAAATATATATAAATAGAATAGTTATATCTTATATAAGTTACCCGAGTTATATAATAGCTAGTAGAGTTATATAGTAGTCTTAGTACTATATATATTCTTATATTAAATTAATAAAATTAGTCTAAGTTCCTAATTAATAATTACTAAATATAATAATTTACAGTAACAATCGGAATCTAGGAAATATACTAATAACTAGAAAACTAAATAATATATTAAAAGTAAAAGATCTAGTTAACTAAGAAAGGATATTTATTTAAACTAAATATAGAAATAACTATTTTAAAACTCCTATTTAGCTAGTTTAAAATAGATTAAAATATAGTTCTAGATTTCTATGAAATGAATAAGGATTTTTAATTACCTAGGAACCTAACTAATTGTGATGAATAAATAATATGGTATATAGTCTGAAAGTAGGTTATTGAAAAGTATATCTATTTCTAACTAGAATAAAGTGTCTGAATATACTTAAATAGAATAGTAAATATCTTATATAAGTAATTAGAGTTGAATAGTAGTTAGTAGAATTATATAGTAGTTTTAGTACTATACGTATTTTTATATACTCCCCTAGTAGTAAAGCTACTAGAGATACCTTTATGTTATTTAACTAATATACTAAGTAAATAAAATAGGGTAAATAGTTCCTAAAACAAATATTCTAGTATTTGAATAAAAGGAATTAATAGAATTATTATAACTTATTATGTATTTAACTATCTTTGTTATATATCAGTAAGAGTAATTAGTTAGCTTTTTCTAGAATTACTAGTAATCTAATCTTTATATATACTATAAATAAATTATTGATTAATTTTTAATTTACTAGATTTCTTTCTTTTCTTCTATACTAATATTTTTAATAATTACTTTCTTACTTATAGGTAGTATATTCTTAGTAAGAAGAATTCTATATATTAGTTTTAGGTATAATAATATATATTAGTTATTACTAATATTCTAATTATAGGAAAAACTTTTTGAGTTTATTAAAGGAAATATTATTAAATTTGAGAACTAATATAATATTACCAGTAACTTTTTGAAGTATTTAATATCTTTTTTTATTAATTATCTAGTACCTATATTTACTAGTTATATTTCTGAGTTAGAGTAATTTCTCTTTAACCCCGATCTTAAAAGTAACTAAGAATTATTATTCGAAATTGCTTTAAGTATTTTCTATTTTTGTTTATTTAATAAAGATAATAAGTTATAAACTTGAAATATTTTTCTATATTTGTTTTAGGAAATCTATTTTATTTAGTAGTTTTTAGGTAATTTCTTCTTATTTGAGAAACTTGATTTCTGCTTTTTCCCTTATTCTTTTTTCTCTATTAATATATTTATTATCCTTAGTAATTTTATCTGGGAGTATTTTATTTCGAAGATTTAAGCTTAGTTTAATTTTGTTAAAGAAATTTATTTTATTAGTAGTTTAAGCTTCCTGGATTAGTATAAAAGTAAATTATTTTACTTAAGATTATTTATTTATCTATATTTTAAAGAGTTTCCTGATTTATTAGAATATTTATCCTTATTTCTTAAACTTTTTAAGATATTTAAGTTAAGTAGTATTATAAAAGGGGGAGCTATTCTAATTAAGAATCCTGATATTACTACTAGGTTAAAGTGATTTTGAAGTTACCTGAGAAAAATACTTACTCTAAAGCTTTTTTCTAATAATAAGGAAGATAATTTAGCTAGAAACCCCTAAGAAGAAGAGGAGGCGTTTAAGCTTATTAGTAATAATAATAAAGTAGAAAATAATAATAAAGATATTAAAGAGGTAATTAAACTATTTAAGAAATATATAAAAATAACTATTAATATAATATGTAAATCTTCTTAGATTAGAAACTAAGAAGTTTTATTAAAGATTAATAATCTTAAATATTAGCTAGAAATTACTAAATAATAACTTACTAAGCTTAGCCTTAAGGTTATTATTTTAAAAAGAACCCCTATAAAGTCTATTCTTTCTAAAAAAGTAAATTAATAGAGGATTATAAAAAATACTTATTCTAAATAAAAGCTTTTAGAGATTTATAACTAGTATAAACTATCCCTTATATAAAATATTATTCTAGTTTTATCCTCTTATATAGTTTTTATTTTTATACTATTAGTATTAATAGGTAAGATTTAGTTTCTAACTAATATTATTAGTATAAGAATAAGTTAAAGAAATACCTATATTTTAGTTTTAAATTATATTTTATTAGTATAAGAATAAGTTAAAGAATACTTATATTTTAGTTTCGAATTATATTTATAAAGCTTTTAAAAGCTATTTAGAAACTTTTAAGATCCCTAATACTAATAAAGTAAGTATTTTAACTTAAGACTTTTTATTTAAGTCTAACTATTTTTAGTTAAAAAGTAAAAAAATTAATATTATAAAGAAATTTACTTATTTCAAGTTATAATTAATATAATAGAAACATTTCGAGGCTAATATTATTAAGAATAGAAGTAAACTAGAATTTACTACTAGAATACTTATTACTAAATAATTTTCTCTAGTTTAGGTATTCTAATTAGTTTAAGTTTTCTAGTTTATATTATTCCCCTAGTTATCTTAAGTTTCCTAGCTTATACTATTATTTTAGCTAGTTTTAAGTAGTTATATCTTTAGTTTTTCGGTAATAGAAATAGGTTCCCTAGTTAGTAGATCTCTTATATTTTAGCTAGCTCCTAGTATATTTAGAGTTCTTTAGCTAGTTCTTAGAATAGTTAGAAATTATAAATATAGTTATATTTCTAGTTTTAGATAGTTATTTTTAGTTTAGGTTTAAGTTCCCCTTCCCCTTAGGGGTTATAGTATTAATTTCTATATACTTATTACTATATCTTACCTACTTATTTAAGGTTTAGAATTTATTCTTAGTACTAAATTAGATAAAAGTTTATTTCGAGGGTTTTATTCCCCTTAAATAATTAGAAGAGTTCTAATATATTTTTATTCTTTATATTAATACTACAAAAACTTTCTATTAAAAGTAGGAATTATATTAGGTCGATTATATATACTATTTAAGTAAATAGAGAAATAGCCTTAAGTAGCTTCTTCTATTACTTTAGCTAGTTTTAAGAGTATTACTTATAGATCTATAAAGTTGAGAAGTATTCTAAATTATTTAAACTTTACTTAAGTTAGATTCTTTATAAGTCTATCTACTAATATTATATCTATAAGTATATAGACTACTTTAAAACTACTTTTCAAGTATTCCTAGTAAAGCTATATCTATTAAATATCTATATATTAAAGTTTAATAAATAAGTATTTACTATCTAAGATTACTAATTTAATTATCTAGTAGTTATTATAATAGATTTTCTAAATATCTCTTAGGTTAAACTTAATATCTTAAAATAGTTTCTTTAATACTATAACCTCTTTTAAAGTATATTCTAGGCTAAGAAGTTCTATTTTAGTTATTAATATAGTTATAATATTCTATTAAGTAGTTTTCTATTAGATTAGTTTTCTAANATTTTAATTATTAATATAGTTATAATACTCTATTAAGTAGCTTTCTATTAAATTAGTTTTTTAAATAAAGAGATAATATAACTATAATTTAATTTTCGAGTTTCTTTATAGTCTATAAATAAAGTATCTCTAGTAATTAAAAATGTTTAAAGTATCTTGTTAATACTTCCTAAGTTTCTAAATTATAATACTAGGAATCTTATCTTATAGAAATACCAAATTATATAATTTATAGTATGTATATATTTAAAAAGGATTTATAAGGTATTTTAAAAATAGAGAATATACGAATAAGATATCTAGCTATACTATAATAGAAATATAAAGAATTAAACTAACCTTTATCTAATACTTATAAATCTCCTTTAATATAACTTTACTAAAATTTATTATAAAAGTTATTACTAGAAGTAGTATTATTAGAATTAAGTTATAATTAAGATTAAAATATTTAGTAATCTTAATAATATATATATTATAAACTAAGTAAATCTTAGGATACTTATAATCTCGAACTATTCAAATTCCTAGGAAATATTCAATAAATCCCTACTTTTTAAGTTTATAAATATTCTTAATATTTTTAACAATTTCATAAGTTTCTTTTTTAGCTAATATATAATATATACGAAGAATATTATCTATATAGAATAGGAGAAAAATAGTTATATTCTCGTTTTTGAATAGATTAATCTTTTCTAGGTATAACTAGAAACCTAATAATTTAAAAGTAGTATAAAAGGTTTTATACTAAAGAATAAATATATCCCGAAATCTATAAAAAATATACTTAAGTTTAGTATAATACCTTATAACTTTAAATTTATCTAGTAGTTTAATAGTTATTAGAAATCTATTAAGATCCCTTATAATATTAAGAAATATATTAATAATATTAAACTAATAAACTTTAAGGTTAAATTATACTATAATTACTATAGCTACTCAACATATTCAGGTAGCTAAAATTATTATATATATAATTTATAATAGATTAATTAGCTATATATCCCTATATATATAAATCCTTACTTTATACTATTCTAGAAAATTATTTATATCTATCTTATAAATACAAACTTACTTAAAAAGAAAAGGTTTATCTCTAGTATCCTAGTAATCTATTTCTCGCTAGGTATTTTTCTTTTTTAATCTTATAATTTCAGTTTTTACTATTTTAATAGAAGATATTTATAGTAATTTTAATAGGTTAATAATATCTTTTTAAGTCTTTAGTAGTATTACTAGTTGATTAAAATATACTCGAATTTTGGTAGAAAGATCCTTTTTCTTTAATACTATATTTTAAATAATAAGGAAAACTATTAAGAGGTTAAAACTAGTCTTATCTAGTTTTTACTACTAATTAGGTAAATAAATACTAGCAAAACTATCCTATTTATATTTTATAAAGTATGAAATATTGTTATTATATTCTTTCAGGAGTATTACGTAATTACTAATAGTAATCTCTAGTTTTAATTACTATTATTATTTATTCTTATATTATTAGCCTAATTCTTAAATAGTTAAAAATCCTAACTTAGTTAATTAAAATCTAGAGCCGTGTTTTAATCTACTTTAAGTTAGCTAAATTAAAGTTTTAAAATAGTTATTTCTATTCTTAGTTAAAATAAATATTCTTTCTTAGTTAGCTAGATCCTAGGTAGTTAAAGATCCTAACTTAAGTAGTTAAAATCTAGAGCTATATTTTAGTCTACCCCGAGTTAGCTAAACTAGGGTTCTAAAATAGTTACCTCTATTCTTAGTTAAAATAAATATTTTTTTAACTAGTTAGATTTCTTATTTTAAATATACTATTTAGTTTTCTAGTTATTAATATATATCCTAAACTCTAATTTTTACTTAGAATTATTATATCTAATTATTCTTAATTAGAAACTTAAACTAATCTTATTAGTTTAAATATTAGTTTAGGTATTATTAAACCTTTTTTACTAATTTTAGAAACTAATTCTAAACTTAGCTTAATATCTTATATTATTTCTAGTATTAATAACATAACTAGTAGAAGAGAAGTTTTTTTATTAAGTATTCTTATTATTCTAAAATCTCTAAGTATTTTAAAAATACAGTTTTCTTCTTTTTTAGTAATTAACTTAACTAGTAGTTTTATAACTTCTTTTATAAATATTTTATATAAGTTTTATCTCGAATAAAATCTTATCTTATTAAATTTAATACTATAAATAATAATAATTCTCTAAAAAGTAGGGATCTAGATTTTATATAAGTTATAAGTGTTTAGAATATAATTTACTAGGTATCTAATATATCCCTTTAATTTAACTTTAAATAACCTTTTCAAAATACTTTATTTATAGTATTTCTTAAGTAGGTATACTTAATAACTATAAATATAAATCTATTCCTAGTAAAATTATAAATTTTAATAAAAGTTTAGAGTATATTCTAGTATTTACTCATAAATATACTACTTATACTAAGTTTTCTTAATTTTATATAGTAATTTCTAGTTATTTTAAATATTTAGAGATATATTATATAGTATAACTATTACTTAAATCGATTCTACTCATAATTTAAATAGTAGTTTTATAGTTTCTTATATTTATATACTTCAAGTAATTAGTTCTTTTCTGTTATACTTACTTACTCTAATTAACTTTTTAATATAACAGGGAAATAGTTTAAGATTAATCCTTTATTCTATTATTTATTTCTAGTAACTAGTTTCTCTATTAATTACTATTACTATTCTCTTAATATTTTATTAAATCTTATAAATTCAAAAGTTTTTCTATTTCTTTACTTATCTTTTAAATATTAATAATACTTAAAAGACTAAATTATGAGTTTTATTAAACAGTATAAATAAAAAAAGAAAATTTGAAAACTCGTTTTTAAGAATAAGAGTTTAGGAGTTACTTATATATATTTTAGGGGAATTAAATAGATCTTAAGTAATATAATAAAATAGGTAAATTAAGTATAATTCTAGAATTCGTCTAGAGATAATTTATTAAGAATAAACTATTATATAGTATAAATAGTTTAATTACCTTAGTCTTATAATTTTTACCCCCTAAATATTAAAAACTAAATATTTTAGAATAATCTATCCTAGATATCCTATTTAAAAATACTATATATAAGTATTATTAGATTTTGATTCTAGGAGAACTATTTTAGGGTATAGTTAAGAAAATAGAATATTTAGTAATTCTAAGATAATACTATAAATATTTAAATAGATTATAAAATAGTTTAAAATAGGTTTATATTTAAAGAAAACGAGGTTATACTTTCTAAATAACTATTTTATAATAATAGAGTATTTAATTAAACTAAACCTAAAAGTATAATCTAATCTTATATATTAGATCTTAGTTTTATTAAGAAATAGAATTTCTAAGATAATATTAGTATAGAAATTCTTAATATAAATAATATTATCTAATATTGAATTAAGTATATTCTTTCTTTTTAGACTATTAAGGATATTCTTAATAACTCTTTTACTTTATTTAATTATAAGAGAGTTAGCTAAACTATATTAAATTAAATTTATTCTTTTACTAAACTTAAAAAATCTTTTTTAAAGAAATCTATTAAATTAGTAATATAAATTACCCTATAGCTATTAAAAATAATACTCTTTAAAAGTATGTAGAGTCCTCGAGTAATTAAGAAAATTCCTAAAAAAGTTTCAGATAATTTTTCGAGGAAAGTAGGATTAATACTAATATATATTAAGTTAGAAGGGTAGCTATTATTAGACTTATTAGTTAAAAGAGCTAATTTAGTTTTCGCGGTATTTAAAAGAAGTTCTTTAGTTTTACTAGTATACCCCTTAATATTTAACTAACCTTTTTTAGCTAGTTTCTATTATAGAATATAAAGTTTAGAATTATTTACTTTATTTATAATACTATTTTAAGTAGTAATAGATATCTAAATATTAAGGAATCTAGTATATAAATTAGTAATAGTATACTTAATATACCTATAATCTTCTAAAAAGTATAAGTAATTCTTATAATTATATAAGTATTTTAGTTTAGCTTAAATTATATCTAATTTTCCTATAAGAATAACTAAGATAATTAGTATTTTTCTATAGTTTGTTAATATACTTTTTTTAGTATAAGATAAAATAATAAAGATTTCTCTATATTCAACTAAAATTTTAATTTTAAAGTTTAGAGTTTCTCTTAAGATAATATCCTAATACTAAATCATAGCCTAATTAAGTAAAATATATTAAATAAATATTTAAAGTTATTCTTTAATTATAAGAGTTCTTTAAATTTCTAGGATATTATATATAATTACTTAGAAGTAGATAGTATATTATTCATTATATTATACTAGATTAGAGATATTTAAATTAGCTTTTTTGAGGATTTTTCTATATTTAATTCTAATTTATTAATATATAACTAAATTATTATAAGTATATTAATATCTTAGAATTTTTAGGAAAACTTAAAAGGATATATTATTTTTATTAAGAAATTCTATTCAAGTAAATATTAGAAAACTATTATTAATAGTAGTATTAACTTATATCTAAATTATATTATAATATTTCTTAGTTTTTTTATAGTTAGATTCTTAAATTACTTAAAACTTAAAATTTATTAAGAAATAGTTAAAAACCCCTAGAATGATAGATATATAAGGAATAGTACTTTTAGTTTTCTCTCAAGTAATATTCTTTTATTTAAGCTATTTATTAAATTTAAGTAATTTAAGTATTTTCGAGATATCGAGGATAGGTTTAATATCTAGATTAATATATTACTATATATCTTAGCTAGTTATATAGAAGTAAAGTATAATATACTAATAATTAAAGTTAGAGCTATTAAATAGCTTAAATATTAAATTAAATCTACTAGTAATTAAGTATATTATTTTTAAATAATAAATTAAAGAACTAATAAAATAGATTAAAAAGGATTTCTTGTATATTTATTAATTATAAGTAGTTTAGAGATAATTAAATATAACTAAGCTTATAACTATAATAAATAAATAATATAGTATATAGTTTGAAAATAGGTTATTAAAAAGTATATTTACTTCTAACTAGTATAAAATATCCGAATATATTTAAATAGAATAGTAAATATCTTATATAAGTTACTAGAGTTAAATAGTAGCTAGTAGAATTATACGGTAGCCTTAATATTATATATATTCTCATACTAATAATATAAGAAAAGATAATAATAGTAAATTAAACTAGAAATTACTATTAATAACTAAATATTACTCGTAAAAAAGTATAATAGTAGTATTTTATATTTCTTAGAATATAAATAAAATAGTTTTACTAGTAATTATTTACCTAATTAATAATAAAAGTTAGATAAAACTAGCTTTAACCTTTTAATAGCTTTCCTTATTATTTAAAATATAGTATCAAGGAAGAAAGATGTTTTTATTAAAATTCGAATATATTTTAATTAAATAGTCTTACTACTAAAACCTTACAAAAATATTACTAATTTACTAGAACTACTATAAAAGTCCTTTATTAGAATACTAAGAACTAAGATTATAAAGTTAAAAGAGACAAATACCTAGCGAGAAATAAAATACTAGGATACTAAACTAGGCTTTTCTTTCTTATATATATTGTTATTTATAAGATAAATATAAATAGTTTTCCAGAATATTTATACTTAGAAGAGTTTTATTTATTTAAAAATAAGACTTTAAATATCTATATTTTATTTTATATAGATAATATTTACCCGCTTAACGTAGTAGTTTAATATCTAGCTAGCTCTTACTATTATAGTAAGAGTAGTAGGTTCGAATCTTACGGCAGGTAAGTATAACTAGTAGCTATATACTTTCCGATTATATAAACTATATAGTAACTATTCCTAGCTATTAGTTCTTACTAATAGCTATAAATATTAATAGTTAGTAACTATTAATAGTAATAGCTAGTAGTAGGTATTACTAGCTAGCTAGTATTAATATTACATAATTATAATCCTTAAAGAATAATTATAATAGATATAGGCCTATACTTTCCCTTTATAATATATCTTCTATATTTGTTAGCTATTATATTAACTAACCGCGTTTATTACTTGAGGTTTCTTCTATTTAAATAGTTCCTCAGAACTAGTAATATCTATAGGGTAAATAAAGCAAGAGCTAATAACTAGGTACAACTACTTTTAAAAGGTCCCGGAGAGGTATATAACTTTAAATAGATCAGAGACCTTTAATACAACCACAATAGATAATATTCTTCTCCTATATTATCAAATAGCTAAAAAGGATATTTTTAAGATTATTAACAAAATTAAATATATTTCTAAACTTAAAGAATAAAGTCCTATTAAGTTCTTTCTAGGAATTCGAATAATTAGAGATTATAAATATTATACATTTTACTTGGTTTATAATATATATATTACTAGAATTGCTGGATATTTTAATTCTAACTATAACTTAATCCTAATAATACTATTTCTAGTAATAGTATCTACTATAAATAATAATTAAATTATATTTTAAGAAATTTATATATACTAGATACAAATGAGTTTAATTCTTTATATTTCTATTATAATATAACTAGATATCTTATTATATATTATCTATTCTTAAGATATTCTTTAAATCTTTCTTAAATATCCTAAAATATTATAAACTATATAATATAGT
This sequence comes from Colletotrichum trifolii, assembly GCA_004367215.1. Taxonomy (NCBI): domain Eukaryota; kingdom Fungi; phylum Ascomycota; class Sordariomycetes; order Glomerellales; family Glomerellaceae; genus Colletotrichum; species Colletotrichum trifolii. The sequence goes on along the minus strand of RYZW01000287.1, from coordinate 26,831 downwards.
ATTTCTATAAAATAAGATTCCTAGTATTATAATTCGGAAATTTAGCAAATATTAATAAGATATTTTGAATACTTTTAATTACTAGAAATACCTTTTTTATAGATTATAAAAAAGCTTAAAAATGAAATTATAATTATATTATCTCTCCATTTAGAAGACTAATCTAATAGAAAACTATTTAATGGATACTATTACAATATTAATAATAGAAATAGAACTTTTTAAGTTAGAATATACCTTAAAAAAACTATAATACTAAAAAGACTATTTAAAGAGATTAAGCTTGAATTTAGAAATATTTAGAGAATCTATTATAATAACTATCAAATTATTAGACTAGTAATCTTAAATAGTAAATATTGGTTTATTAAATTCTAATATATAGTTATTTACTAGATATAACTATACTAAGAATACTTAGAAAGTAATTTTAAAATAATTCATATACTTATAGACTTATTACTAGTAAACAGATTTTTAAAAAGTCTAACTTAAATAAAGTTTAAATAGTTTAAAATATTTCTTATTTCTATAGACTTATAAGTAATATTCTGAAGCCTAGCTAAAATAATAAAAGAAACCTCTTGAAGTAACTTCCTATTTACTTAAATATATATATAAATAATTTAGACTTATTCTATTTTTAGTAAAATATCTTTACTATAGTAATATAGAATAAAAGGAAACAGTAATGCTTTTTAAACTATTAATAAGGAATAAAATTTACTAGCTAGGTTTTTATGTAGCTAAGAATTGACTATTGAAAATTTAACCTTTTAAATAAATAAGTAAGAGGTAATAGTTAGTATATAGAAGTTAACTTGAAGAAATATTAGGAATTAATTATAACTGTTAAAACTGGGAATAGATAAAAAGGTTTATCTTGAAAATAGAAAATACCTACTAAAATTAGTAACTAGAATATTATATTTTAAACTATAAATTATAAACTCTTTTATAACTAGCTAAAATATGAAACTTTAACTAACCAGAGAACTAGTTATAACTACTAAAGGTCTAGTACTATAATTACCCAAAAGCAACTAGATAAGTAGTATAAGCTAAAAAGTTTAGATAATAAGAAGTTAAAGTATTTAACTAGAGAAAGTTATTTAATAATAACAGTTAAAATAGTAGAGTTATAAATACTTCTATTTTAAATACAAATAGCTTTACAATATTTCTATTATTTTAGTTATAGCTTACAATAAATAAATTCCTTTATATTACTAACTTTGTTTATTTTATAATAAGAAAAATTAGATTTAAAGTAGAATTATAAGTTAAAATACTTATTTTTTAGTATTTAAAATCTATAAAACCTTTAAGTATTTCTTAAAGACTTTATATATTTTATTTAGAGAGGGGCTGATAGCTTGCTCTCTACTGCGACTATTAGTAGATATATTACTCCCTGAAGTATAACTTTAGCCTTCCTACCCCCCTACTAATTACTATAACTAGCTCCTAGTTAATTTAAAGCTAAACCCCTCGCGGTTATAGCTAGTATACCTACTTTATATTACTTTCTTATAAATAACAGATAACTAATAACTCCTTCCGCGATAACCTTATACTTTTATATCCTTATACCCTCACGCCTTTATAGCTACGTATAATTCGAATATCTCGAGACATTTAATTATTACTAACTATAAATACTCTATTTAAATATTTATTCCAACCTCAATATCCGTAACCTTAATATCTTCATTAAGCCTTACCTACCCCTAAAATAAGATTTTATACTACTAATATAAAAGCTCTCTATTACTAATATAAGCTAACTTATAATCTTTATATAAGTATAGTAGGACTTAGTTTACTTTTATTAGCGAAAAACCTTAATATATTGATTGATTATAGTTAGTTTATAAATAATACTTATATAGATATAGATATTCCTAGTATAGCTAGATAGCTTTTAAAACCTCTATAATTATATTACTATAATATTCTAAAATATCTAGTAACTAGTATTGTAATAGTATATTAATACTAAAGTATTACTTAATTAATACCTAATCCCGAATATTACTAGCTTAGTATAGTAAGTTATAGGTTAGTGAGATAATCTTCTTTTAAATATTAATAGATTACTTATTAATTATAATATTTAGGATAGTTTTATTAAAATTTATTTTAATAAAGTAATAGTTTTAGTTATAATCGTTATAGCTAGATATTTCTATATCTATTCTATACTTCTTTTTTATAAGTAGTTATATAGACTTTGAGGAGATTTTAGGTCTATTATAAAAGTATAGATATAGAAGAGTAATAGATTACAGAATACCTGGCTTTTATAAATACTTTGTTTTATGCTATTTTTAAGAAGTTTATAAAAGTTCTTAACCTTATAACTTTAGTAGTTACTTTTAGCTATATATATTAAGCTTCAGTCTTAATAAAGCTTTTTCTATATAAGCTTTTACTATAAAGTCATCTACTACTATAAAATTGAATATTAGAATGAGGGGTATAATTATTTATGATAATAGGTAATTTTATTACTATTTTAACTCGTTGTAAGCTAGTATTACTATGAATACTATTATCGGGTAAAATTTATAGTTAAATCTGTATATAAGGTAAAAAACTTAGATACTATTGTAAGTACAGAGTAAAAGTAACCAAATATACTTTATTTAAATCTAGAGAATAAGTAGTTTTTTAACTAGGTTTATACTAGTAGTTGTAATGAGAAACTAAATCCCTATTACTAATACTAATAATATGAAAATGAAGTTCTCAAGCGAAAATAAAACTTAAGTAATAAACTATATAAAGAATAATTTAAGTAAATTATATATTACTTATAACTTTTATCTAGAATAAATAAACTTAATATTTTCTCGTAGTTTTACTTTTTAAGAAAAAGTAAATTTAATTAAAGTATTCTTTAAAGTAATAGATTTTTCACTAAGTTTTATAAGTTAATGTTTAGTGATTTTAAGTTAATATTTAAGATTATAGATTTCTAAAAAGGGTTCCTGATTTCTCATATAAAAAGACTTTCTTATAGTATTAGTTATAGTTTTTAAGTATTTCTTAGGAATCTTTACTATTTCTTTAATATTTTCCTTACTACTTTCCTCTTTATCTATAATATTCTCAGGTTCCTTATCTTCATTACTAATAGATTTCAATATTTATTCTTTAACTTTAAAGTTACTAATTTCATTTTATCATTATTCAATAAGAGCTTTAAAACCGAAATCGTTTTAGATCACTATGAAAATATATAAAACTAGTAATAATAATAAGTCTTTTTTTTACAATAGCTGTTTTTTTACTAAGATTACTAAACTTAGATATTTTAATAAATTTAAAAGCTAGAAACAGTAATAAATATTCCTATAAATCAAAAACCTCTCCAGAATATTTAGTTATTTTTATTCTATACTTAGAATAATATCTTAGCTTTATACCTTATATATAGATATAACTATAAACTTTACCCGGTAATAGTATTTATACTAATACTAGCTTGTAACTAGTAAAAATAGTAATAGAATTACCTATTATTATAGATAATTATACCCCTAGTTCGGATATTTAACCTTATAGTAATAGAAGACTTCATAGTAATAGTCTATAGTAGCTAAAAGTAACTATCAAGGTTATAGAATTAAGAACTCTTTTAAACCTTTTAAGAATAGAATAAAATAGAATACTTATTCTTAGATATAAAAGCTAGGTATTCCGTGATCTATTACTCTTCTATAACTATATTTTTATACTAGAACTGAAATCTCCTTAAATTCTATATAACTATTCACAAAAGAATAACTATAAGATAGATATAGAAATATCTAGTTATAATTATTATAACTAAAGCTATAAGTATATTAAATTAGGTTTTAATATAATTATTCTTAATATTATAATTAATAAATAGTTTATAAATATTTAAAAGAAAATTATCTAGTTATCCTATAAGCTATTATACTAAGCTAATAATATTAGTAACTAGGTATTAATTAGATAATACCTTAATATTAATACTTTACTATAATATTAGTTACTAAATACTTT
>RYZW01000287.1:0-22618 GCA_004367215.1 Colletotrichum trifolii | reverse complement strand
ACTAATAAGAGTAGGCCGAGTCCTGCTATATTTATATAGAGATTATAAGTTAGTTTATATTAGTAATAGAGAATCTTTATATTAGTAGTATAAAGTCTGGTCTAAAAAGTAAGTATAGTTTAGTCTAGGCGATATGAAAGTAACGGATATCGAAATTATAATAAATTTTTGAATAAAGTATTTATAATTAATAGTAATTAAATATCTCGAGATATTCGAATTGTATTTAACTATGAAAATATAAAGGTATAAGGTTATCGCGGAAAGAATTATTAGTTATTTATTATCTACGAAAAAGTTAATATAGGGTAAATATACTAGCTACTATAACTACGAGGAATTAAGCCCTAGATTAACTAGGGGCTAGCTATAGTAATTAGTAGGGAAAGTAGGAGGGCTGAAATTGTACTTTAGGGCGTAATATATCTACTAATACTTATGGTAGAAAGTAAGCTATCAGCCCCTCCTATCTCTCTAAAAAATAATTAAATAAAAGATTTTAGTTAAAGTATTTAACTTTTATATTATAATAAGACGTTTAAACTAATAAAAAGATAAGTTTTTTTGATATTATTAATTTAAGCCTAAATCTTAGAAATAGAGTACTTTTAAATAGTATTACTAAAAATAAGAAATATGTTAATACTAAGAAGGGATAAAGAAAAATAGTAATTATCAATTTTAGTATAAGAGATAGAGAAAACTAAAAAATACTAAATAAAGCAAGCCTCTTAAAATAAGTAAAGAAAAGTATTTTAGATTATAAGATTATTATTACTATTAAGCGAATAAAGTTAAAAAATAGTTAATGTAACTTTGAATATAAATTCTTTATTACTTTCGAGGTTAAAGTTAACTAGTATATACTAGAATTTAGGAATATAATAAGTAAAGATAGGTATAGTATTATTGAGTAAATAGTATAGATCTGAATATACTAAAAGATTAGTAGTAGGGGTATTCTTGATATTAATAAGTTATCTTTTTACCTTAATAATATGATTATTAGCTTTACTAGATTCTTTCTTAATAGATTTATGTAATTTATTTTATAATTAGAATACTAGTAATGTCTAAAATGTATTATTGCACTTAAAGTTAATATATGAAATCTATATTAATAAAATATACTATATATAAATATACCAAAATAACTATTGAAAGTATTAGTATAGAGGAGAAGAAAGAAACTAGTGAGTAAAAAACGATGAATAATTAATTTACAGTATATACAAAGATCAGATTACTAGCGATTTTAGAAGGAGCTAACTTATTATTCTTATTAATGTATAATAAAAATAGTTAAATATATAAAAGATTATTATAACCCTATTAATTCCTTTTTATAAGTATTTCAAGATCTATTTTGGGAAACTATTTACTTTATTTTATTTATTTAATATATTATTTAAAGGATATAAAGATATTTCTAGTAGGTTTATTTCTAAGGGGGTATATAAAAACAAGTATAGTACTAAGGCTACTATATAACTCGACTAGCTTACATAAAGTATAACTATCCGATTTATACGTATTTGAATACTTTATTCTAGTTTAAATAAGATATACTTTTCGATAACTTACTTCCAAACTATATACCATATTATTTATTTATTATAATATATTAATCTACATAGTTTAGATTAGAAATACAAACTATAGGATTGATAATCTGAATAATACTAGTTAAGATATATGATAGTATTAGTAAAGTTCAATATTGTTATATTCTTTTCTACTAAATATATAAGATTTATTATAATAAATTTCTTATAGTAATTTAAGAAGTATTTTGCTAGGTAATATATAAAGTAATTAATAATACTACTAGTTTAAATAGCCTTATACCTATACTACTTAATTTTAGTATATATTTATACTTTATAGAGGATATCTACTCTTCTACTAGATATAGTTACTTAGGCTTATACTATGTAGAAAGTAATAGAGGAAGTTTACTTTACATATACTAAATGTACTATTAATATTGCTCTAGTAATATATAATACCTCTAATATCTTACGTATAACAGCTCTTCTACTTTAATCTTTTATATATATATATATAGAGTAAGAGAAATAAAGTTAATAAGGCCTATTTCGCTTTATTATTACTTATAATAAGATATATATTCTTAAACTCCTTTATAGCTCCTAAGAGCTTCAAATAATAGTTATAAAGCTATACTTTAAAGTAACTAATAGTTCTTACTAGGTATATAACTATTTACAATACTAATACCCAATAATACTAAGATATATTACCCTAGTTATTTCTTTAAAATTAACCTCGTAGTATAAACTAATATATATCCCTATTACTATACCTCAATTTTATCTATAGTTATCCCTAGATCTTAGAGTACTTAACTAATACTATATGCTACCCCTACTATTACTAGTAAAGATAATAACAATCTTTTACTTCCCTGTATTATTAGTAATGTCCTTAATATACTACTATTAATAGTTATATTTCTAAAGTTTATAGTAGTTATTATTATACTTTAAGTATTTAAATATAGACTCTATTTTATAGTATATTTAATACCTGCTTAACGTAGTAGTTTAACGTCTAGCTAGCTTTTACTATTTTATAGTGAGAGTAATAAGTTTAAATCCTAAAGTCGATAAGTGTAACTAGTAGCTATATATTTTCCGATTATATAAACTATATAGTAACTATTACTAGCTATTAGCTTTTAGTTATAACTATTAATAACTAATAATTATTAATAGTGAGTAATAAGTATTACTAGCTAGTAAATATTAGTATTACGTAACTATAATCCTTTGACAAATAGCTATAATAGATATAAGTCTATATATATTCTCCGTATTTATTACCTATTATTTCTAACTAACTATATTTACTACTTAAAGTTTCCTCCGTTTAAATAGTTCCTTAGTACTAGTAGTATCTATAGGGTATATGAAGCAAGAGCCGACTACTAGGTAAAGTTTCTTTTACAGGGTTCCCGAGAAATATATAACTTTAAATAGATTAAAGACCTTTAATATAACTACAATAGTATATTTAATAGGTAAAGAATAGTTAGATATAGCTCTCTTCTTTACTTTCTACAAAAGAAAATTATTATAATACTAGGTTTATTATTTAGGAAATTAATCAAAAAAGAAATTAAGAGTATTATTACTAATAGTATCGTCAAGATTATCTAGTATAACTTTATTTTCTATAAAGGCCATAAAGACTTTAAGTTATATATTAATAATAAGATTAAAAACAAAAATACTAATATAATACATAAAGGATTATACTTTATAATCTGAAGTTTAAATAATAATAGTAAGTTCGAGATATTAATAGGATTATTAATAATCTAATAAAGTAGCTAGTAGTTGATTTTAGCTATAGCCCTAGTTTTCTTCTAATATAAAAACATAATAATATAGCTTTAAGATGTTCCTGAAGCCTATATTAAAGCTAAACCAAAACTTATAAAATATATTATAGTTAATTTATTTTCCTATTTTAGAAAACAATGTTGTCTAAACTTTATAACAATTATCATTAAACTATTATATAATTTTACTAAAACTAATATATACTAGTAGTTAACGTATTCTAGGTATTATAAAAGGTAATTATAAATTGAGATATTAATATATAACCTATACTTCTTTGTCTAATACTTTACTAATATAAACTTTAGTTTTATAAATATATAAATACATAATACTCTTAGCTCCTCTAATACTACTTTTATATACTATAAAAATAAAGAGTTTTAGAAAGCTTTATTTAAAGCAAAGCTTAAGACTATTTTTATAGAAATAATTCCCCTTATTTTTAATAGAAGTATTTTAAGTTTTAATAATACTACTTTGTACTTATACTCAAAATACCAAAAGTAAAAACTAGTAATTTTTAATATATATATTATATTTAAAATACTTAAGAAAATAAATATTAAGAAATACATATATAGAATATACTTTACTTTCATATACTAACTTAAAATAACATTTAATTTCTTACATATTATATAAATATAACAATCTTCTACTAGTAATACTACAATACTAAATAAGTATTTTAAGTAATGAAACAAGTAATTTAACTATAGTTTTAATTTTATACTACTTAATTTCTTTAAAATATACGTTTATATTTTTATTGATAGGTTTCTACCAATAATACTAACTTCTTAGCTTGATTAAGATTTATAATAATCATAAACTAAAAAATAGTAATTTATAGTAGTTAATTCGACTTTTATAGTAATTGTATATATTATTTCTTTACTAATAATAAAGGAATTACTAGGAATATATCTATTATTTGGTTACTTTTGCTCTATACCTGGAATGGCATCTAAGCTCTTTACCCTATACATGGATTTAACTATGAACTTTACCCGATAATAGTATTCGTGCTAATGCTGGCTCGCAACTGGTTAAATATATTTATTATAGAGATTTATACTATAGTAATTAATAAAGATTTTATTTATATTATAGCTATATTACTTAAGAAAATCTTTAAATACTAAGATTTCCCCTAGATCCTAATTATTATATATATTAACTTATATTGATTCTATAAATACTTCGTAAAACTTAATATTACTAAAGGAAAGTACTTAATAATTAATATTAAAGTATTAAAGTAGTTATATAAATACTATAGGCTCTATAAAGTGTCTTGAATCAATAGAAATAGTAATATTACTAATATATTCATGAAAGGTATTCTAGACTATACTTTCAAGAGATTTATTAATTCAAACTTTATAATTATTTGAATAGAAAGATAAGTTACTTAAGTAGAATAAATAAAAGAGTATTTAGGTATTATTAGGTAAAACGTAAAAGGATTACTTTTAATACTATTATATAATTACTTTTAATATTGTTTTAAACATTCGGTATATATTTATAAGTATTTTTAATACTAGTTTTTATGGATAAATAGATAAGTATAAAATATATAGTAAAAGAAAGTTACTAGTACTAGTAATACTATATTATGTAGTATATATTATTATATATAGTATATATAATTATATATTTCTATATATATTTCAGATATATAACTATATATTTCAATATTTTACTAGTAATACTTATTACTAGTTGTAGTTTAGTATTATAATAGTTAGTAAATAACTATTATATTATAAATCTAGGGCTTTATATAGCTATATATTTAGTAATATAATATAGGACTAATAGTAATAAATACTAGAATCTTATTATACTTATATAATAAGATTAAATGTAGTATTTAGTTATCTCCTACTAGATAAACTAATAGGAAAATATAAGTTAATTTATATTAGTAATAGAGAACTCTTATATTAGTAGTAAAAAGCTTTATTTTAAGAATAAGTGACGTTTAGTAAAAGTATTAAAATTATAAACATTCAAATTATCATAAATATTCTAATAGAATACTTATAATTAGTAATAATTAAATGTTTCAAAATATTTGAATTATGTATAGTTATAAAAGTATAAAAGTATAGAAATATAGAAATATAAAGTTATTATAGAAAAAGTAATTAGTTATTTATTATTAAAAGATTAATATAGGATAGTTTTACTAACTATTATAGCTATAAGGGGTTTAGCCGTAAATTAACTAGGGGCTAGCTATAGTGGTTAGTAGGGGGTAGGAAAACTAAAATTATATTTTAGGGGTAATATATCTACTAATAGTTATAGTAGAAAGTGAACTATTAGATTTTCCCTAGAAACTAAGTATTGATTTAATAATACTTTAATACTAATATTTTACTATCATACTACTTACTAAATAGCTTAGAATATTATAATAATATAATTATAAATATTTTGAAAACTATCTAGTTATACTAGAAATATCTATATTTATATAAGCATAGTATATATATTACTTATATTGAATTAATATATTACGATTATTTACTAATAAAATTAAACTAAGTCTTACTATACTTATATAGAAATTATAAGTTATTTTATATTAGTAGTAGAGAACCTTGATATTAGTAGTATAAAGTCTTGTTTTAAGGGTAGGTAAAGTTTAGTCTAGAAAACATTAAAGTTATAGACATTAAAGTTATAATAAGTATTGAAATAGAGTATTTATAATTAATAGTAATTAAATATCTCGAGATATTAGAATTATATATAGTTATAAAAATATAAAAGTATTAAAGTATAAAGTTATTATAGAAGGAGTTATTAGTTATTTATTATTTATAAAAAGATTCATATAAGGTAAGTATATTAGCTACTATAGCTACGAGGAATTTAGTCCTAGATTAACTAGGTACTAGTTATAGTACTTAATAGTGAATAGGAAAACTAAAGTTGTACTTTAGGGGGCAATATATCTTGTAATAATAGTAGTAGAGAGTGAGCTATTAGCTTTTCCCTTATAATTACTTTTAATATTATTTTTATAGTATTTTAATACTTTTTTATAGTATTTTAAGTATTAGTTTTTATATATAAATAGATAGGTATAAAATATATAGTAAAAAGAAAAGGTTACTAGTATTAGTAATACTATACTTTATAGTATATACTACTACGCGTAAGCTATATATTTCTATATACATATAGTATATATAGCCGTATACCTCTATATATATATATAGTATACGTAGCTATATACTCTCTATACTTTACTAGTATTACCTATTACTAGCTATAGCCTAGTACTATAGTAATTAGTAAGCAACTGCCACGCCCTAGATCTAGAGCTTTATATAGCTATGTATAGCTATATAACGTAGCAATAATAATAACGAATGCCAGAACCCTTTACACCCATACGAACGAGATCACGTATGGCGTGTGATTATCCCTGCTGGATAAACCAACATTAATCGATTGTTCAACGGTAGTGAATGTACGGATACCTTAGTAACAGTCATGCAACAATAGTAGGCTCGCAACGTTTTCTCCTGACTATGTACACCCCAGTCAAACTACCCGACAACCTGTCGGCCCGCCCGAACCCGACGACGACTTTGTTATGGACCCTGGGTCGGATCCTGCTTACCGTCCCTTTTGGTTTTTCTTTCTCTTAGTCACCAACGACGGCGAGATCGCCAGGAACAACGGGCAGATCTCCCTAGCAGCCCAGATCCGCCCTTCAATATCCGTAGACAGCAATTACGTACTTTATGGCATATTAATACCGACTTCCGCCTGCCTGTTGCGTGTGTCGCATGGACCTGGTCTACTGAGTGAAGTACAAGTAACACCCGTCGTTACCCGTTCATCACACAATTACACTACAAACGGCTTCGTCTATGCTCAGATTCTATAAGAGAGCTCTCCTCCTTCGACAATTGACACTCTCCTCTACTCAATGATTAGTTTAATTCGCAAAATCTCCACAACTCCTCTCTTTCACCCAACTCTGGCATAGCATGAAATTCGAGAACATCCTGTGGTCGAAGTCTGAAGCTGGGTCGCCTGCGGCGCCTCCGTTCCCGCGGGCGATTAGGCACGGTGACATGCCTGACGCAAACATGAAAAGTGGCCCTTTCGCCGCCACCATGAACACCACTCCCTCACTAGAGAAAGGCTCATGTAGCTGTATCTGCTTGCTTTGCATCTGCATCAGTTAGTCGGCTCGTGGGTCGCGACTGCCATTAGAATGATAGAAGGCGTTTCGGCTACGTGGGGGGGGGAGAGGGCCTAAAAATATGCTTCAGTAGAATTCTTATTGGAAGTGAAAAGGTAGCTTGAATATGGTCGCGTATTCTGATCGAAGCGGGGCCGTTATAAAGCTCTCTCAACATGCTGTTATTCTCTTCATGATGGTGTGTCTTGCCAATGCCGCTCATGTATGCCCGCCAGCACACACGGAAGCAGTGGGTGGTAGCAGTAAAACACACGAGTTACAGTAGCGGCGAATTTGGGAACCGTTCCTCACCTCCGCTTCGTAATTGGTGTTCTAGGGGCCCTGGGGACAACGAGTTGCTGCTCCCTAACCTATTGAAGACGCCCCCCGGCTTGGGTCCTCACGCTGCTTCGCCGTATGCTATGCTGTCTCGAAGGCCTTCAATGAGCACATGCCAGCTTCCTAACTAATAAAATACCATGGCCCTTTCTTATATGCCAGCGAGGTTAAAGTCTCCTTCAAACCCGCGATTGAGCAGCATTGCGGCTAGTCTGAGGCGCTGTAGCGGTAGCTCCTCCTTGTCATATGCATCGACTGCATTTATACCGAGGGCCAGGCAGATGCCGTTAGTGATGGTGAAGACGCCACAATCATAACCATTTGTCTGCTGAGGTGCCTCGTGGCGCACAGTCCGCCATTCTTCGGCTCTGTATTCGTTTCCAAGAACTGCCTGTATCCAACTCAGTGCTGTGTGGGTATGTGCTGGTGTCCCCCTCGAGCTGAGCGAGTCCATGTGCGACACCGTTCGTTTTTGCGGTCGAACAACAAGTAGAGTCCAGTGGTTTCTCTTGCATATGGGCATGAGTATCGTCTCCAGATTTAGGAAGTTTTCTTTGGTAACGCCAAAGCGCCTGAGCGTTCGCTCTGTATTCTGCACGCCGGTTTCCTCCAGTCTTTTGAAGAAGAAGGAGTTCATGACCAAACAGACCCTGTGCGGCGAGCGAATTTCTGGGGCACCCGCGGCTTTGTTGATGTATCGGTCAAGCCAAAGGAGCGATCCGTTGACAATCTCATCATTGAGCCACTCAGTCGGTGGAATGACCTTGGAGAAGTCATGTCGTCTGAGGTTCACATTCTCGGCCGTAGTTGCCAGGGTCTCACTCGAGTGCGCTGTTAGAGTAGAGTGGACCTGCCGCACCCAGGTTTGGGATAAAGGTGCCACCAAACGTTTGAGGGGAGCGCGAAGCCCGCCAGACTTTCGCAATCTTTCCTCCTCAGCTTCTTTAGCTTTCCTGGCCACTTCCGCTCGCTGTCGCGCTTCGTCCTCGTCAGACTTGAGCTGCAAAGCTACGCTTAGATCACCCAGCTCATCTTCCTTAACATCAGAAATTTTCAAGCCTTCTAGCGTTAGCGGACTCGAGGATTGAGATGGAAACGAACTACGAGCCCCCTCGATTAGCCCGTGCAGTTCCTGTTTGACCAAACGCTCATTGAGCGGTCGAACTGTCCGTGGTAAGTCCTTTGGCATGAAGATCTCTCCGTCACGGGATGCCTCCTTCTCCTGATTCGTTTCATATGATAGCCTCCGTGCTACATGGTCTTTCGCTGGCTTCAACATTGGCGAAATGCTCGGAGAACTATCCCCTTGGGATTGGTCTCCAGTGCTCCAATCTCGGGCTGCAATCGATGTTTGGCTTCGTTGACTCAATATCTTTGAAAGTAACGTAGTGGGGCGGAGTAACGGTGATGATAACGGCTTCGAAGATGGAGAAAAATGCACTTTCTTCATGTGTCGCGATCTTTGAAGACGCTTCAACGCAGGGGAGCCGCCCTTTTTGACACCCAGAGGCGAGACCGTCTGCGTAATTTCTGTGGCGGAAATTTCTTGCGGATACACCTTTATTGTCTCCATTTTGGCCATGTGGTCGCAGACGTAGCTGTATGTATCTGTAAGGGCGACAGGAATGAACGGCCGTGACGTGCTTTGCTTGGAGAGTCCTTCTGACGATGCACTACCGGCACCGGAACGTCCTTCAACCGTTGTCTCTCCTTTGGTATAAGGGTTAGGAAAGCATCCAGGGAACTTGAAGTCGAGCGTTGGCAGGGCATCGTCGGTGGAATTGAAGCCAAATCTGTCGCCACGGAAAAACTTGATCATTTTGCCGAAGAAACCGGCCCTCTGCACCAGCCCGGGAATTGGTTTTCGGTCGAGAATGGCACCCAGGTCGGTGCCGACACCTTTCATGACCCTAGACGATACTCCGGCTGTAGCCAGCGCGAGGGCGCAGTCGTTTGGCATTTGATCCAAAAGCTTTTTCGTTGACAATATCGTTTGATATTCGTCTGGAGCAATAGCGTATTGCATGGTTGGTTGTGGAGTTTTGTACATTTTCTTCATCTTTACCAAAAAGGCACTTGAGTAGATAGTCTCCAACAGAATCCCAGCTCGTTGGAAATCCTCCAGGCTGCCAATCATGCATAGACAGGGCGATCGATGGTTTCCTTCTGTCCGGAGAGGAGACGAGTAAGCTGGGCCTTTGGTTACACAATGGCTGAGATCTCGAATTGCTTGGGCCAGATGAGCAATTTGGTGCCAATGTGCGGTCCTCGTCGATTCATCTATCCAAACAAACTTGGTCGTCGAGAATGCCGGGGCGTCCACTGCGCGAGCGGGCGCTTCGGGCGTCGCGGCTTCGACAAGACTGTCATCGGACTCCAGCGTGATAGACTTGAAGAGCCCGTCGTTGTTGTTCAGACCACGCCGGAGTCGCTCCACGTCGTCGTGGTTACGAGGATACACTGGAACGCGGTCAGAAATCGATGGCTCGTGTTCGAAAGACACCCACCAATGCTGCTAGAGACCTTGCTTACAGCACCGCCGACTGAAGTCATTATACGGATGAGCCTGGCCGAAAAGGGGCATGTGTGTCTCTGACGAGAGGAATCAGCGGCATTGCCTCTGATTGTGGAAGAGAATAACAGCAAACTTCAAGAACCCTACCTTAGTCTTGACAATTCGGCTCCAAAAGGGCAGGTTGTTTGCAGGTGCTTCCTGCCCAACTTTGGCGTCGCCTGTCGGTTTCTCAATGACCGAGTCCAAAGCGGAGTGTTCAGCCTTGGGTTTGTTTTGCATGAAAAGCCATCAATCCTTCCGAAGTATGTGTAGCGGTGAGTTCGCTACAAGCTGGCGCCGTCTGTCGTGTAGTTCCGGAAACTCGGCGCGTCGAGGAAGTCCCTGGCCCAAAAGTGCTGGCGCAGATCCAACTGAGGCACCATACACGAGGAGAGGACGCTTCACTGACGAACTGGTCAGCGATGTTGTTATAGTGGTGCAACGTCGTCCTCAGTCAGCGCGCAAATAGAAAAGAGAAACCGACGCTGACTAGCTTAGGGATTTTGAATCGCAAACGTAACTCGCACGCAGCTTCCAGTCCCTGACCGCGCTGTACCTAGGACACTTCCCTCCCTGCGACAACGAGGTTGCGCTTTAAAGACTGTGGCTCATATGAATGGTGGAAGGTGAAAAGCACGCCGTAAGAGTGTTGTCGACTGAGCCGGGCGCTGTGCGGTGTCCAGCCTGCTCTATTTTAAACTGTTCCAAAGTTTCCGCAATTCACAGTATCCGCAGGGGTGATTGTGCGATGTCCGTCGTCAGTTGTCGGTCGCAGGTGACAGGTCGCGTCTACCAGGGCTGATGGATGGTGTTGATGGTAAAGGATCCCGAGGTATGATCGATGATTGGGCCTTCTGAAGAGGCGGTTTCGCGACTCACAGTACAACAATCGTCTGGCTCTGCTGGCGCTGCCGGAGACAATCTATATCGTAGAGCGTGGAGACTGAGTGAAAGTAGGGAAAATGTTGGAAGGTATTCGTAAGGATCGGGAGAATGGCAAGAGAGGGGAGATGGACAAGGATGGAGACTGGATTGTAGGGAAGGCGCTTTCTGGTAGATGTCGAAAGGCTTATTATGTTACATGTAATTAGGGGGCAAAATCTGGTGTGTATTATATATGACTAAAGGTAGCTACATATGCCATACAAGACTCTATTTTAATGAGTTTAAATAGGGCAGAGCCTAGAGAAACAATACTAATATCTGAAGTTTAATTAGAATAAATTCTATCTTATAAATATATTATTTCTAATATATCTTCTTACTTTGTAAGGTTTTATCTATAGACTAATTTTCTTGAAATAATTTTGATAAAGTTTTCTACCTATATTTTATAAGAATTCTTTTTATAACTATATACTTCTAATTTAAAATCTATATTTAAAGTAAGTAAAAAGTATAATTTATTTATTATATAGAGCTTTTTTATTAATAAGAAAGTATTCTATATATTTCACTTTTTATCATATTCTTAATTTTCTTATTTAATTTTATTATAATTATTATCATAATATAAAGTCTTTAGTTTCATATGGGGAATATTTAGTTCCTAACTAAGACTCACATTTTCATTTACCCTATATTAATAATTATGGGTATAGTTATTTTGATCTTTCAGATGAAAAATAAATCATACTAATAATATATAAGTTTTATAATATATTCAACTATAAGCTATTATAATAGTATTGCTTTTAGACTTTTCTACTATTACTTAATAATACTTTTAATAATTAATAAACTTGAATATATCTATTTTATTAGAAAGAATTTTTCTTTCCCTAAGTTTTTGGCTTTCTATAGAAAATATTTAGTTCTTAGCTATGACTTATACCTTAACCTACTCTATACTAACAGCTATAGCTATAGTTGCTTTAGGTCTTTGAATCGTAACAAGGTTATGCTAATAGTATACAATAGGATATATTTAATTTTAAATTATACTTTCCTCACTATTAACTAACGAGGATTTCTATGATAAGTAGACTTTGATATATATATCTTTTTAGAATAAAGTAGTATCTAATAAGCTATCTCTAAGATATATTTGAAGTATTTAAAATCATCTTTAAATACTTTTATTGTTAAATGTTAGATTCTTTTTATTTATTTTAATTTTTGTTTTCATAGTTTTACTAATAGTATTATTTTCTAATAATATATTAAAGCTGAATATAGTTATTACTTTTTAAGGGGGTTTAGGAAAGTAGTAAAGTATAAAGATATACTCTATAGCTTATATAGAAAACTAGGATAGCTAGGATCGGATTATTATATAGATATAGATTAGTAATATAGTAGCTTGAGGCTACTATAGAATAAAAGCCTTCTTATAGCTACTACTAGTTNCTAGTTAACCTACTAAGTTAAAGTTTTATAATTTATAGAGATTTACTTTTTACTATTTACTTTTTCCCCTACTAAACTTTTAGTTATTCTTTTATAATTCTTCAACTTCTATTTCCTAGAAAAGCATGGCTAGGATTTTAGTAATAGCTCTATTATAACGAATAGCTAGTAAATATATAGTTACTAAATACTTAGCAGAAAACTCTACCGAAACTAGTACTGAAATTATAGCGACGCCTATACTACCTGAACCTTAAATAGCAACTACGTCGCCTAAATATATAGCAACTATAGTACTTATACGCCTCCTCGAACAGTAGTCTTCCTTTATAGAGATAATATCAGCTCAGCTATCTAGCGGCGAATATATAGCAACCCCTATACTATTAATTCGTAATATTAATTATAAGGAATATTCTAGGTTTCCTAGTTACCTTTATAGTTTCCTCTATAAAGGTACTACCTTATACAAAATCGAGGATTAGTTAACAGCGATTTCAGATACCTATATATTATAGCTATAGGCCTCGGAGGTTTAAAAGATTTAATAAACTATAACGAAACTCTCCTATACTCTCTAGACCTAGTAGTATAATTACTAATATACTTTACTAGACTCCACATAAGCCGACTTTATAGCATTTACTTACTATTTATTAACTAACCTGACCTTATAAGAGTTACGCCTTTATAATATACTTTATATATTTCAGTATAAAGGCTAGTAGTCTTTACTAAAGTTTTACGCTAAATAGTTAGTTATCTATAAAGCCCTAAGTACCCCTAACCTAGAAGTTTCGAGGCCTTATATTTTTGCTCTTTTTATTACTTTAAAGCTAGACTATAGTAATATTTATAATACCAGAAGTTCGATAACTAGGTACCTAAAGTAGTAGCGCTAATAGCTAAGTACTTATAAGAGATATTATAACTTTACAAGAGTTTTAATAGTATTAGGAGTATTACTACTACTAAGGGATTAGTACCTGAATACTATAGGGAGACTAATATTCTAGAAAGCCCCCTAGTAAAAAGGTTACGCCTAGAAAAGCGTAGATACCTGGAAAAGTATAAGTACTCTAAAGGCTATCTTTTATATAAAGTATACGGCAAGTTAGGCTATACTATAGCTACTTATTACCGTAATAAGTTCTATATATTTTACTAGAGATTAAGCTACTTTATAAGGGTTTACTATAAACGCCTCGCTACTAAAGACTTACTAAAGAATCCTTAGAGTTATATAGAGCCTAGGGCTATATAGTATAGTAAAAATACCTTATAAGGGATTACTATAAGTACCTCGCTGAGGGCTCGAGAGGTCCCTAGAGTTATATAAAGCCTAGGGCTATATAAGAGGGCCTAGAAAAGCTTACTAGTAAATATATACCGATACCTCGGTAGCCTAATTAGCTACGAGAAGCCTTATATACCTAATTAGTAATAGGAAGCCCTATGGAAGTATTACTTATACGGGAAGGGGTTAGACATTCTAGGTCTAACTTTAAAGATCCTAGTTAATATACTAGAGACCTCGTAGGTTAATATACCTATAGGAAGTATTATTTACTTAATATAGTAATAGGAGCCTTATACGTTAATATAATATACGTATAGGATAAATAACCCTCATGCGTTAATACATACGTGGGATGACCCTTATACGTTAATATACGTGTGGGATGAATGACTCTTATGCGTTAATACATGTATAGGATGAATCCTTTTATTATCAATCGCTAAATAGTCGGTAAATAGCCGGCGAATACAAAAAAGCAACTATATAGTATTTATAAGCCTTAGGGCCTAAAACTTATAGAGGAGGGGATATTATAAAGATATACCTTATAGTTTATATAGAAAGCTAGGATAGCTAGGATTAGATTATTATATAGATATAGATTAGTAATATAGTAGCCTGAAACTACTATAGGATAAAAGTTTTCTTATAACTATTACTAGTTTAGATACGGATTATATAATATAGTAACTTTAGGTTATTATAGGATAAAAGTTTTCTTATAACTATTACTAGTTAGCTTACTAAGTTAAAGTCTTATAATCTACGGAGATTTACCTTTTACTATTTACTCCATCCCCTACTAAGCTTTTAGCTATTCCTTTATATAAAGTTACTTTTATATAAAACTAGCTTTTCTAAGTTTTTATAGAAGTAGTTCTAGTTCTTATAGATATTAATAACTTTTATAAAGTTAATCTTCGTATAAAGGTTATTATAAAAATATACTTTATAGCTTATATAGAGAACTAGGATAACTAAGATTAGATTACTATATATATATAGATTACGTAATATAGTAATTTTAAGCTATTATAGGATAAAAGCTTTCTTATAATTACTACTAGTTAGCCTACTAAATTAAAGTCTTATAATTTATAGAGATTTACTTTTTACTATTACTCTTTCCCTTACTAGGTTTTTAGCTAATACTTTTATAATTCTTTAACTTCTACTTCCTAGAGGGGCAGGGCCGGGATTTTAGTAATAGCTCTATTATAATAAATAGTTAGCAAACCTACGGCAACGATAGTACTAGTACTAGAAATAATAGTGCCTGAAATTACAGCTACTAAAACCAGTACTGAAGCTACGGCGATACCTATACCGCCTGAACCTTAAACAGCAACTACGTCACCTGAACATACAGCGCTCATACGCCTCCTCGAACAATAGTCCTCCTTTATAGAGATAATATTAGCTTAGCTTTCTAGTAGCGAATATTTAGTAATACCCCCTATACTATTAATTCCCGAAACTATTAACTATAAAGATTACTTAAAGCCCCCTTATTACCTATATAGCTTTCTTTATAAAAATACTACCCTATACAAAATCGAGGATTAGCTAATAGTGATTCAAGATAGCTATTCTCTATACTTAGGAGCCTTTATAGTATACTAGATCTAGTAAGTTATAACTAAGTTATTATATAGCTTATAAACCTAGTAGTGTACTTACTACTATATATTATTACTAGACCCTATATAGGCCGATTTTATAGTGTTTATTTATTATTTATTAATTAACCTAACTTTATAAAAGTTATGCTTTTATAGTATACTTTATACGCTTCGATATAAAGGCTAGTTCCTACTGAAGTTTTATACTAAATAGTTAGCTATCTATAGGGTTTTAAGTACCCCTAAGCTAGAAGTTTCGAGGCCCTATATTTTTATATTCTTCTATTACCTCGAAGTTAGGCTATAGTAGTACTTATAGTATTAGAAGTTTAATAACTAGGTACCTAGGGTAGTAATCCTAGTAGCTAAGTATTTATAGGAGATATTATAGCTTTATAAGGGTTTTAGTAGTACTAGGAGTACTACTACTAAGGGGTTAGCACCTAAACGCTACGGGGAGACTAATACTTTAGAAGGCCCCCTAGTGAAAAGGCTACGCTTTAAAGAGTATAGATACCTTAAAAAGCGTCTTAAAAGCTACTCCTCGTATAAAGTATACGGCAAGTTAGGCTATACTATAGCTACTTATTACCATAACGAATTCTATACCTTTTACTAGGAACTAAGCTACTTTATAAAAGTTTACTATAAGTGCTTTATTACTAAGGGTTCGCCGAAGAATCCTTAGAGCTATATAAAACCTAAAGTTATATAGTATAGTAAAAGTACCCTAGAAAACAGGTAGCCTATAAGGACTTACTACGAGTACTTCACTAAAGGCTCGCTGAAAGGTCCCTAGAACTATATAAAACCTAAGGCTATATAATAATAAGAAAAGCCTAGAAAAGCTTACTAGTAAATATATACCAATACCTCGGTAGTCTAATCAATCACGAGAAACCCTATATACCTAATCAGTAATAAGAAGCCTTGTAGAGAGTATTACTATATATAGGAAAAGGTTAGATACTTTAGGTTAAGCCTTAAAGATTTCCGGTTAATATACTGAAAAGGTTAGATATCCTAAGTTTAGCCCTAAAGATCCCCGGTTAATATACTAAAGCCTCGCTAATAGGTAGGAGACCTCGTAGGTTAATATACCTATAGGAAATACTATTCGCTTAATATAGTAACAGGAGCCTTATATATTAATACACGTATAGGATAAATAACCCTTATATATTAATATACGTATAAGATAACCCTTATATATCAATACATGTATAAGATAAACGACTCTTATATATTAATATATATATATATAGGATAAACCCTTTTATTTTATACAATTACTAAATAATCGGTAAATAGCTAGTAAAGCTATTCTTAAAGATAAATAAGCAGCTATATAGCATTTACAAGCCTTGGGGCCTAAAGCCTTTAGAGGGGAGGGGATAGTTATAAGGATATACCTTATAGCCTATATAGAGAGCCGGGATAGCTANTATAGAAGGGGGGATAGTTATAAAGATATACTTTATAGCTTATATAGAGAGCTAGGATAGCTAGGAATAGATATAGATTATATAATATAGTAACCTTAAGTTATTATAGGATAAAAACCCTCTTCTAGCTACTACTAGTTAACCTACTAAGTTAAAGTCTTATAACTTACAGAGACCTACTTTTTACTAAATACTCTTTCCCTTACTAGGCCTTTAGCTAATACTTTTATATTTTTAAAGATTATAGTTATATAATACTAGATACTAGCTAGCTAGTAAGTAGTACCTACTACTAACTATTAGTAGTCGCTAGTTATTAATAGCTATTAGTAAATACTAATAATAGCTAGTAGCGGTTACTATATAGCTTATATAATTAGAAAATATAAAACTACTAGTTACGCTTGCCTACTATAAGATTCGAACCTACTACTCTTACCGTGATAGTAAAAGCTAGCTAGACGTTAAACTACTACGTCAAGCGGGTATATTTTATTATATAAATAATAATTTAATACAGTTTTAGAAGTAGTAAGATCTTACATATAAAGTTTAGATAGTTCACTATACTTTTTGTATTACTAAAATATTTTAGGTTTATAATTTTATAATTTCGCTAGTTTACTTACTAATTAAATCTTATATATAAAACTATATATTTAAGATTTATAGTTATTTAGATTTAGTACTTCTAGATTAAGTTATTTTACTTATTATTAAAGCTATATAATATTTCCCTAACACTTTATAAAATTTAGTTACTTTTACTCTATACCTAGAATAATATCTAAGCTCTTCACCCTATATATAAGTTTATCTATAAATTTTACCTCATAATAGTATTTATACTAATACTAGCTTATAACTAGTTAAAATAGTAATGAAATTTCCTATTATTATAGATAATTATCCTCCTAGTTCTAATATTTAACCTTATAATAGTAGAAGACTTTATAGTAATAGTAAGGGAAAGCTTTATTAAGACTAGGATTTAATATATAAAACTAAAAGTAACTATTAAAGTTATAAGGTTAAGAACTTTTTTAAACTTTTTAAAGATAGAATAAAATAGAGTACCTATTTTGAGATATAAGAGCTAAGTATTCTATAATATATTACTTTTTTATAATGTTTATAATAGAACTGAAATCTCTTTAAAATCCATATAGCTATTTATAAAAAGATAACTATAAAATAGGTATGGAAATATCTAGCTATAATTATTATAACTAAAACTATTAGTATATTAGACTAGGTTTTAATAAAACTATTCTGAATATTACAATTGAAAAGTGGTTATAGATATTAAAAAGAAAATTATCTAGTTATACTATAAATTACTATACTAAGTTAATAATATTAATAACTAAGTATTAATTAGATAATACTTTAATATTAATACTTTATTGTAATATTAGTTACTAGATATTTTAGAATACTATAATATTATAATTATAGGAGTTTTAAAAGTTATTTAATTATACTAGAAATATCTATATTTATATAAGTACTATTAATATATGAGTTATACTTAATTAATATATTAAAATTATTTGCTAATAAAAGTAAGCTAAGTCTTATTATTTGTATATAGAGATTATAAGTTAACTTATATTAGTAATAGATAACTTTTATATTAGGAGTATAAAGTCTCGTCTTAGGGGTAAATAAGGTTTAGTAGGGATATTAAAGTTATAGATATCAAGGTTATAATAAATGTTCGAATAGAGTACTTATAGTTAGTAGTAATTGAATATCTNAATGTCTCGAGATATTTGAATTATATATTAATAGTTATAAAGGCATGAGGGTTTAAGGTTATTGTGGAAAGAGTTGTCGGTTATTTATTATCGAAAAAGTTAATATAAGGTAGGTATACTAGTTACTATAGCTACGAGGGGTTCAGCCTTAGATTAATTAGGGGCTAGTTATAGTAGTTAGTAGGGGGAGTAGGAGGGCTAAAGTTATACTTTAGAGGGTAATATATCTACTAATAGTCGTAGTAGAGAGCGAGCTATTAGCCCCTCCTAAAATATTTAGAGTTATCTTTAAATATTTTACTTTTTAATACTAGATTCTTTTTTATTATTTCAATTATATTTTCTTCATTCTATTAATAGTTTTATTTTATCATAATATATTAATATTAAGTCTGATTATTACTATTCTAAAAGAGTTTAGAAAAGTAAAAAAGATATTTTTATATAAAGCTAGCCTCTTGAAGTTTTTTTAAAACAATTTCTGATTTTTATTGTTATTAATAAGCATTATAAAGTTAATAGTTATATCAAGATGTTAAGAATAAAATATAATCATAATGCTTATTAGTATTATTATTATTATTAGTAATATTATCATATAATACCTAACTAGTTTTCGAGTTATTCATGTCTTTTTTTATAGGTAATATTATTAAGGTATACTAGTAATATTACTACTTAATAAATTTCTAGCTAATATGAGTTTTTATTATAAGTATTATTTTAGAAGGTTGAATACTTTTAAGGTACTATGAAAACGTTAGGCTATAGTTTTCTATATAGACTATTATAAGGTTTATACTAGATTCCAGATTAAAGCTAGATCTAAACTAGTAGTTATATTACTCAGTCTTTTTAATTATATTTATCTATAGAGATATATATAATCTATAGTATATAACTAGGTATTCTTCTATTATAGAAATATAAGAATAGATATAGTACTAAGCCTACTATATAACTATAGTAGCTTATATAAAGCCTAACTGGTTCATTTTCATATATTTAAGCCACTTATTCTAAAATGAGTAGAATGTATTTTCAATAAGCTATATATATACTATATATTATATTAGTTGTTTATTATAATAATAAATTCAAGAATACCAAATCAACTTCCAAATTACTCTTAATCAATTTAGTTACTTTTACTCTATACTAAGAACAGTATCTAAGCTCTTTACTTTATATATAGATTTAACTATAGATATTACCTAATAATAGTATTTATATTAATACTAGCTTATAATAAATTGAAATAATAGTAAAATTACCTGTTATTATAGATAATTATACCCCTAGTTCTGATATTTGACTTTCAAGTAATAAAAGACTTTAAAGTAACAATCTATATATAGAGAGCTTTATTAAAGCTAGGGCTTAAGAAATATATAGTTAAAGATTACTATGAAAGTTATAAAGTTAAGAACCTTTTTAAATTTCTAAGAAATAGAATAAAATAGAACGCTGAAAGTTAGGTATTCTATAATCTATTACTTTTCTATATCCTTGATACTAGAACTAAAGCCCTCTCGGAATCTATATGACTATTTATAATTAAAGAAATATACTAAAAATATAATAATATCAACTTATAATACTTATAACTAAAGCTATTAATTTATTAGATCAGGCTCTAATAATGTATTTCTAGAAATATAATCAGCAAGTAACTTAGAAATATTTAAAAAACAATTATCTAGCTATCCTACAAGTGATTAAACTAAGCTAAAGGTTTCGGAGACTAAGTATTAATTAAGTAATACTTGAATATTAATATATTAAAGTAATATTAATATAAAACTTTCAAAAGGATTAAGTTATACTATATATATTTATATCCATATCAATGCTATCTAGTTACTCTTCCTCTATACTTAGAATAGTATCTAAACTCTTTACTCTATATATAAATTTAACTATAGGTTTTACCTGATAATAGTATTCGTACTAAGACTAGCTTATAACTAGTTAAAAAAGTAATAGAATTACTTATTATTATAGATAATTATATTACTAGTTCTAATATTTAAATCTATAGTAATAGAAAACTTTATAGTAATAATCTATATAAAAAGAACTTTATCTAAACTAAAGTTTAGTATATATAGCTAAAGATAATTATTAAGGTTATATGGTTAAGATCCTTTATAAACCTCTTAAAAATAAAATAAAATAAAACACTAAAACCTAAGTATTCTATAACCTATTATCTATCTATACCTTTTATAGTAAAACTGAAATCTCCTCAAAATCTATAGAACTACTTAGTAAATGAGAATAATAACATAAATATAAAGATATCTAGTAGGAAGGGCCTATAGCTCGCTCTCTACTACGACTATTAGTAGATATATTACCCTCTAAAGTACAACTTTAGCCTTCCTACCCCCCTACTAATTATTATAGCTAGCTCCTAGTTAATTTAAACCTAAACCCCTCATAACTATAATAGCTAGTATACTTACCTTATATTAACGTTTTTAATAATAAATAACTAATAACTCCTTCTATAATAACCTTATACTTTTATACTTTTATATTTTTATGAGTTTATATTCTATACTTTTATATTTTTATACTTTTATATCTTTATACCTTTATAACTATATATAATTCAAATATCTCGAAACATTTAATTACTACTAATAATAAGTATTCTATTTCTATATTTATTATAATCTTAATATTTAGAGCTTTAATATTTTTACTAAACTTTACTTATCCCCAAAATAAGACTTTATACTACTAATATAACGATTCTCTACTACTAATATAAACTAACTTATAATTTCTATATAAATATAATAAAACTTAACTTATTCTTATTAGTAAATAATTTTAATATATTAATTAATTATAGTTAGTTATATTAAAGGTTTCTGATCTAGTTAAAGTTATATATTTCTCCGGGACCCTTTAAAGGTAGTTATACTTAGTTATCAGCTTTTGCTTTATTTACCTACTAGATACTACTAGTTCTGAGGAACTATAATATAGAGAAAATTTTAGGTAATAAGATATAGTTAGTTAATATAATAGCTAATAAATATAGAAAGTATAAAGGGAAGGTATAGGCTTATATCTATTATAGTTATTCTTTAAGGATTATAGTTATATAATATTAATACTAGCTAGCTAGTAGTACCTATTACTAGCTATTATTAATAGTTACTAGCTACTAATAGCTAGTAGTAATAAGTACTAATAACTAGTAATAGTTATTATATAGTTTATATAACTAGAAGGTATATAGTTACTAGTTATACTTACCTACTATAAAATTCAAACCTACTACTCTTATTATAATAGTAAAAACTAGCTAAACATTAAACTATTACGTAAAACGGGTTTATTAATTAATTATAACTAATTTATAAATAATACTTATATAGATATAGATATTCCTAGTATAGTTAGATAACCTTTAAAACTTCTATAATTATATTATTATAGTATTCTAAACTATCTAGTAATTAATATTATAGTAGTATATTTATATTAAAGTATTATTTAATTAATACCTAGTCCTTGATATTCCTAGTTTAGTATAGTAAAATATAAGTTAGCTAGATAATTTTCTTTTGAATATCTATAAGCTACTTATTAATTATAATACTTAGGATAATTTTATTAAAGTTTATTTTAATAAAGTAATAATT